>AYEL01090665.1:0-27821 GCA_000484575.1 Olivierus martensii
ATCAAAATTTAAATTTTAATCCAAATTAAAGAATCAGATAAATATTTTCATCAAAATTAAGAAATATATAATGGCTGGACTAATGTGCTCAGAACAGTTTATATACAATCTCTAATGGCTCACAACCACATGGAGTCATTAATCTTTCAAAGTTAATTTCAGAATCATATTAGATAAGGTAATATAAAATGTAATAGATAGTAAATTAGGGGTAAACTAAACATTAAAAAATAAAACTATAACAATCTTTAAATATAAAATCTGAATTTCATGTTATTTAATGAAATAATACACATACAGTACTCAACATCTGCCATTAATTTCAAAAGCAATAATCATGTGAATATTATAATCCAATGAGTGTGTTCAGTTAACAAATTATGTGACTATTATAATCTCATTGCATTAGCTATGAGATTACAATAGTCACATAATTTGTTAACTGAACACACTCATTGGATTATAATATTCACATGATTATTGCTTTTGAAATTAATGGCAGATGTTGAGTACTGTATGTGTATTATTTCATTAAATAACATGAAATTCAGATTTTATATTTAAAGATTGTTATAGTTTTATTTTTATATTTAATAATATTTGAGCAATTGTATTATATCCAATGCAATTGCTCAAATAGCATTATTTGTCTGAGCTTATGCTTTTAAATATATGTTTTTTAGTTGACAGGATGAATCTTCAAAGAATATTTTTCTAGCAGATAAAATAGTTAAGGGATTTAAGCTGCTGCTATTCCAAAGTAAATCTACTATTGCTGTTGTACTATGTTATTATGTTTGATAGCAAGAATTGTGGAAGAAAAGATTCTTCTGTTTAATTAAGTAATGACAAAAACATAATTATTTTATGCATATCAGAATTTGTCATTTTAAACCTGATAAACCATTAGATATTATGCATGTTTCATATATTATATTTCACATAAGACAAAGGTTTCAATATATGTATTCTGTAGAAAACATGATATTTTAAGTAATATAAATTGTTGAATATCTTGAAGTATATAAATTGTTCCTTGATAAAAAAATATAATTTTCTAGAATAGCTTATATCTACTGATTCTAAACCAAGATACTTAATTTATATTACTTAAAATATCATGTTTAAATTCTAATCAAACAAAAAAACTTGTGAATAATCTCTAAAGTTTTGAATTTTCAGATATCATTTAAAGGGAGACCAATAGTAAAAATTGCATGTGGAGCCGAATTTAGTGTTATTGCTGATGTAAAAGGTTGCATATTTTCATTTGGTTGTCCAGAATATGGACAGGCATCGGAGCTTCCATCGCCGAACTTGTCTATGGTTCACCCTTGTGTCTCCCTGGTGAATTCTTCCGATCATCCAGCAACATCATTCGTGACGAACATCATTATCTTAACCTACTTAGAGACAAAATAAAGCACATCCGTCCGGTCCCAGCCTCAACCCACTGCAACTATCCGACTTTTATCCACAAAGACTTATTCAATTGCACGCACGTCTTTCTCCGCGTCGACACCATCCGCCGACCTTTGCAGCAACCTTATTCTGGTCCTTTTAAGGTATTATCACGCCATCAAAAATATTTCGACATTGCCATCAACGGAAATAAAAGAAGAGTCACCATCGATAGGTTGAAACCTGCATTCACCTTAAATGTGGAGTCGTCTCCCTGCACAAATGCTTCACTACCATCGAAGTCATCATCACCAACTGCAGACCCTCCAGCTACCTCGATTACCATCCGTTCCGGCAGGAAAGTAACCTTCCGTTTCCCCTATGGTGAATCGTTCCTAGTGCCTTAGGAACTAGTGGGGGAGTACTATGGTGGTCCTGCTTTCCCGTTTGTCCGTATCTTGCTAGTGGCGCTGCGATCTCTTCCTTACTTCCGGACCAGTCGTTTTCGGACACTTTGACTCCTGGACTCGACGAGTTAACAAACACCTATGACGTCGAGAATTTGGCGACATGCCAAAGAAATTTAGCCATTAATTATCATATAAAACAGTTTTACTTAACTTCATCATTTAAAGCAGAGATTCTTTCACTGGTAGTCTGCGGACCCCTAAGAGTCCGCGAGATGCTCCCAGTGTTCCACAAAGGTTTGGAAAAATATTAGATTATAAGACGAGCATTTAGTCTTTAATGTTAATTTTTAAACTTTGAGTTAATTCTTGGGGGTCCACGAGAGCAAGTGATCTCTGAAGGGGGGTCTGCTGTCTAGGAAAATTAAAGAACCACTGATTTAAAGAATTTGTATAATTATATCAAATTATATACAAATACTATTATCCATTTTGAGGATAACCATATCTCTTTAAGTTGGCTCATCTATATAGCTTTGTCTCTTTTAATTCTTTGAGATCTACATTATTCAATTTTTGTCTGTGGCTGCTGACTGGCAGTTAGTGGTGATTAAGAATAATTTATATGCAGAAAATTTAAATTATGATATCTCAATTAATTTTTATTGAAAAACTGAAGTTTTTGTAGTTTATTGGTTTTCATTCTGATTCTAACAGTGTAGGAGAATTTTTTTGAATTTTATTTTTTCTTAACTTTTCATTCTGTATATGACTATTTTTTTATGTGAAATATTTGAAATCCAATGAAAATATTGACATTTTTAGATAGCAGCAAAAATCAAACATTGAATAAAACAAACCATGAATGAAGAAAATCAATCCATATTTTAAAAAAAATTTATTATGCAAATTTTGATTAATAAAAGTTAATGAAGTTATGTATAATTAGTTCAAAAATAACAAATTTATTAAAATATCATTTTTATTGATAATTTATATTTATAGATATGGTTTTTCTTTCATTTCAGTAACTTCAACTTTAATTTTTATAAATTTTAAAATTTAGATAAAAAACCCAACATATATTAAAGTCATCTCTTCTCATACATAAATAGCCATAATATTCTGTATTTTACTGTAATTGGCTTTGAAATGCTTTAATGCTGCACTGCACTCAAAACCACTTGCCGTACAGCAAAGTAGGATGCTGTAGGAAAGTAGCAAAGTAGGAAGCAGGCATGGCTGGACTTTCCTTGGAAATGATTGGTTGCAATAAAAAAATAAAAGTGCCATGTGTAGATAGCTTCAGAATGTTTGTTCACATTTTCTCATTTTTTGCATATATCAATAGATCAATAACAGTGAAACAAAAAATGAACAATTAAGAAATACTATTGTTTATTTTAATAGAATTAATTTTTTCATATTATCTACAATATTTTAGAATTTTTTAGAATTTTATAATTCATCATTGGAAAAATTCAATTTTTACTTAAAATTTCAAAAATATAATTTATTTTATACCAAAACCAGAATTATTTCCATATAATAGACTAACAAATCAAAAAAAGATGAAAAAATCCAAATTATACTGAGAGAATCTATTCAAAACAACTTTTGTAAAAATGTAATTTAAAAAACGTTTTGACAACAAAAAATTTAGGAACTACCATTGGAGGCACATATTTCTGCCAATAAATAAAAAATCAATTTACTATATCTGTATTAATTAAATCAGGAGTGAATTTTTTTAACCTTTTATTTACTATTTTTCATTCCATTTCCATGACATATAGACGTGTCAGTGGTCACAGATGCCAATTACACATGATGTGTATACATGCCAATAGTCCTCAACAAATCTAAAAAAATGAACAAATAAACCAAAATATATAGTTATTAAAGCATAAAAAACATGTCATAATTGAACGTAACTAGGGCTTTTTTATCCAAATATTCCTAATCCAGCCAAATTCTACCTAACTAAGGAGTTACATGTTCACTAGGGATTGAATTTGACTAGATTAGGAATATTTGGATAAAAGCATATTATATTATGTATATTAAACACACATGCACCAAATTCTATTTTTACATGATTTTGATTTAACACAAATTAGAAAAAAAATTTCATTCTTTTTTTACACAATTTATTTTGATTTAACATTATCGACCCAAATTCTAAGAAAAATTTTTTCATATTACAGTGAATGCTGCATTTGCATTGCATTATTTACTTCCATGCTGTTGTTTTTGGTTCCAATTAGAAAAGAAATTTCTTGAGAATTTCCCTAATTATATGTATAATTTCAAAAGGAAATTTGTTTTGTCTGCATTTTGAATTTGGCATTTAAAGTGAAAAGTACTTTTTTGATGATTAATAGTATAAAAAATTTAATAAAAGTTTAAATAAATACATGTATAAATTTATTAATTTTGCTGAAAGGTCAATAAATGATAAGTTATAATTTTCAAACTATTTTGTCAAACATGATCCTAATGAGGAACGAGCAGGAAAGTTTCAACGTGATCTGAAGTCATTAATGGTGTTTTACAGAGAATTATATAATGGTCTAGCCAAAACATGAATACAATGATTAATAACTGAACTCATTCTTAAAATCACTGAAACATTGTCACCACAGGAGACTAGTACTAATTTTGTTCAAGAGATCACAGAAAGAATTTCACCAATAAAGCAAAATGATGATGAACAAGATATTTCTAGTGATAGCAGCGATATTGCTGTCTTGCACAAACATGTGTTTATTTTCAGAAAGTGACAATGAATAAAATCTTGTTATGTGTAACTCATATTATTTTGCCTAATTTTTGTGTTTATGAATTAGTAAAATGTTATTTTTCTTTTTAAATGATAATTTACTATATATAATATATTTTTATATACATGTGCAATATACATGAAATAAAAAGTGCAAGCATATAAAAATGATAGGATTCTAACATGATTTTTCATATGGTTTATTGTATTATTTTTTCCATTTTTTAAGTCTGGAACCAATCTTCTCTTTTCCATAGATACAGTATATTTTTTTACATATATTCTTTGGGAACGTATCTATCATGTAAAAACAGAATTGAGTGTGTGTATATACACTGACAGAAAAAAAAATCCCAACACCAAGAAAAAATTATTGTAGAGTAATGAAATTTGGACAATGCATTTGTGTAGTTAACATGTTTAATTGATTAAATTTTCAAGATCACAGGTTAATTTAAGCTCAAGAAAATGCATTTCAAATGTGAAATGCTGTTGCATTAATAGCCGGTGTAACCTCCAGAATTTTGAATGCAAGCCTGCAAACGTGCATGCATTGTGTCATACAGGTGCCGAATGTCACTTTGTGGTATGGAGTTCCATGCTTGTTGTACTTGTTCTGTCAATACTGGGACGGTCTGTGCTGGCTGTGGATGATGCTGGAGTTGTCGTCCAATGATATCCCATACGTGCTCAATTGGAGACAGATCTGGTGATCTCGCAGGCCAAGGTAACATGTCGACACTCTGTAGAGCACGTTGCGTTACAACAGCGGTATGAGGGCGAGCGTTATCCTGTTGGAAAATTCCCCCTTGAATGCTGTTCATGAATGGCAGCACTACAGGTTGAATTACCAGACTGACGTACAAATTTGCAGTCAGTGTGTTTGGGATAACCACAAGAGTGCTCCTGCTGTCATAGGAAATTGCTCCCCAGACCATGACTCCAGGTGTAGGTCCAGTGTGTCTAGGCCGTAGACAGTTTGGTTGCAGGCGTTCCCCTGGCCTCCTTCTGACCAACACACGGCTATCACTGGCACAAAGGCAGAACCTGCTTTCATCAGAAAACACAACAGATCTCCACTCCGTCCTCCAATGAGCTCTGGTTTGACACCACTGGAGTCGCAAACGGCAATGGCTTGGAGTCAGTGGAATGCACGCTACAGGGCGCCTAGCTCGGAGCTGTCCTTCAAGTAACCGATTTCTAACAGTTCGTTGTGTCACTGTGGTACCAACTGCAGCTCGAATTTCTGTCGCAGATGCAGTACGATGTGCCACAGCCATACGCCGAATACGGCGGTCTTCCCTCTCAGTAGTTCCACGTGGCCGCCCGGAACCCGGTCTTCTTGAAGCAGTACCTTCATTTGACCACTGCTCCCAACAATCATGCACAGTGGATACATTCCGGCCAAGTCTTTCTGCAATATTGCGGAAAGAAAATCCACCTTCTCGTAGCCCTATTACACGACCTCGTTCAAACTCTGTGAGCTGTTGATAGTGGCTTCTTCGTCTTCTTAAAGGCATTCTTGGCTAACATCAGCTCAATACGTCAAATTTCAAGGATAAATAATGCTCACAAACTTTACAGCATGCATTTAAAGCAAACCTGATTTTCAAATTCTGAGTGGAACTACTAGCGCCACACTTATGCGCAAAGTGCAAAATTTGAATCGATTTCATCTTTCAGATGTATAAACACGCCTACCAAATTTATCGATGTCATCTTTCAGATGTATAAACACGCCTACCAAATTTTGTTTATATGAGCACAATAGTCTTTCTTGGTGTTGGGATTTTTTTTTCCGTCAGTGTATTTTAAAGAACCAGGCGGTCTTTTCCTGATCGGATTGTAAATAGGTATAAGTAAACAAATATACAAAATGTGTAAAATTGTTCAAATTGTATATCAGAATACTAAATAACTTTGGGATACAGTTAAGTATGAATGGGTTTTATTCGACAACATTTTGCATTTCATTATTCTAAACATTTTCCCGTCGTATCACTCACAGGGTCGTGCAGGTAAATCCGGAAATAATTAATTAAGGAATTTGCGCTATTTCCCATCTATAGCAGCAGTAATATGGCTATACTTGCACGTGACATGGTAGTGATCTTGGTAGAGACTAGACATTCACAAAATGGCCGCCACATCATCAGCACGTGCAGAGCACGATCGGAAAGTGGCTATACTCGATTCTCTTCATTCCAGAAAGTCGCCGCAAGAAATAATCGTGTGGTTCGATTACAAGAAGATGCAGGTTTATAACCTAGAGAAGAGGTTCAGGGAGTCTGAGATGGAGGAAATCATTCCTGACCGGGTCAAACATCGAAAGCGGTCTGACTGTAAGAGGAGTGACGAATTTGTTGCCAATTTGGGATCGAGTGGCGATTTGTCGCCGCAGTCGCCCATACCATTGGTCGCCCGAGTTGTGGCCTCCCTCAAACCCCGACTGCAATCCCCTCGACTATTACATGTGGGGGCGTTGTTGAATCAAAGGTCAATGAAAACCACCACAACTGCAAAGACTCCCTGAAAGCTTCCATCGTCAAGGTCATGACCTCGTTAGACCGAGAGGGGTGAAGCGTGCGTGTCAGAGTTTCCGGACCCACTTGGAAAAGGTTGTAGCATCAGATGGCGGCTACATAGAGTAGCTGCAATTGTAAATAATGTAAATATGTTTTTATCTAGTTTTCTTTATAATAAATTTATTTTTTCTTGCAATTTTGTCGTTTTTAATTACATCGCGATTAGTCGGATTTACCTGCACGACCCTGTATATATACACAATTCTGTTTTTACATGTATGTATGTATGTATGTATGTATGTATGTATGTATTGAACTGTATTCATTACAGCTAATACAAGTCTTCAGAGAGCTGGAGTGCAATACATATTGGATTCTGCATTGGATTCTTTGCTGAAAGATCCAAATAGAAAATTTATTTATGTCGAAACTGCTTTTTTCTGGCGTTGGTGGGAACAGCAAACAGATAAAGTTCGCAATTTAATGCGCAAACTTATCACGAATGGTAAATTTGTTGGCTTTAATCATTCAAAACTATTGAGAGATATAGAAGAATAAAATAATTTTAATAATTACCACGTTTCAGGTCAACTGGAATTTATCAGTGGTGGATGGTGCATGAATGATGAAGGAACTGCACATTATAATGCCATGATTGATCAAATGACTTTGGGTTTCAAAAGACTTCGAGATACTTTTGGAAACTGTGGTATACCGCGTATAGGTTGGCAGATTGATCCATTTGGTCATTCGGCCGAACAAGCGTCAATATTTGCTCAGGTATGTTGTTCGATATGCAATATTTGTTTAGAAATAATTAATTTTCTATTTTAAAACGTTTCTCGGATCAATGTAAACCTTTCTGTAGATGAATTTCGATGGCTATTTTCTCGGTAGAATTGATTATCAAGATAAACTGAAAAGAGAATTAACAAAACAGATGGAATTCGTATGGAAAGCTAGTCAAAATTTAGGTGATAATTTCTTAAAAAATAAATATTTAATTGTTATTAAGTGATTATTGTTATATTATTTTATCAAAAAATATAAAAAAATTCAGGAAAAGAAGGAACAATTTTCACTAGTATCCTTCCAAACACATACAGTCCACCTGCAGGTTTTTGTTTCGATATATTATGCGATGATCAGCCTATTATGGTAAGCAATATTTATAAATTTTATTAATAAAAATGTTTACATATTTTTAAAGATTTTTTATGAAAAATATTAAATAGGACGATCCAAGATTAGAAGATTATAATGTCAACAAAAGAGTTAAAGAATTTATTGACATAGCTACCAGCGAAGTAAATTATTTTTTGTTATCCATAATGCTTATAATAATCATAAATATTTTTAAATTATAAAATTCGTTTACTGATATTAGGCCAAGAAATATCGTACCAATCATATCGTCATGACAATGGGCAACGATTTCAATTATCAGTATGCAGAATCATGGTTTAAAAATCTGGATAAACTTATATACTATGTCAATCAACAAGTAAAAATGATATTAAACAATACTATGAGTAAATTAATATTAAATATTTATATATATAAAATTTTTTGTAGCAGAAACAAGGAAAAAAGATCAATGTTTTTTACTCTACGCCATCTTGTTATTTGAAAGCATTAAAACAAAAAAACGAGACTTGGGATATCAAGACCGATGACTTTTTTCCGTATGCCAGCGATCCTCATGCCTTTTGGACGGGATATTTTACTAGTAGGCCTTCAGTAAAAGGATATTTCCGAGTGGCAAACAATATTCTACAGGTTTATACTCATTTTTTTAATTATTAATTAATCACAAACAAGGAAGGGCATGTGTTTCTTATATAATTTCCTCATAACGTTCAAAATATAAATTTTATCATTATTTTTTTTAGTCCTGTTTAATTTTCAGAATATTCATTTTAGGAATTTTTTTAACAGGTTGGAAAGCAATTGCTAACAAATGCAGGATTGACATCAAAAGAACAACTTGAACTAGACGAACTACGTGAGTCAAATTTTTCTATTTTTCGAGTAATAATTCATTTGTTGACCTTAAATTAATATTTCTGTTCTAATGGGTTTTTAGGTGAAACTTTGGGTGTAGCCCAGCATCACGATGCTATTAGGTAAACAAATTTTTTAATTTTTTAGTCTAAAATTTCGGTTTATTTATTTGCATAATTTTTATGTCAATAGTGGAACTGCTAAACAAGCAGTTACTGACGATTACGTGAAACAAGTAGCAAAAGGAATAGATAGCTGTCAGGTAAAAAAAATAAAATAAAAAATATCTAATTTTAAACCGTTCTAATAAAAGATTTTATCAAACAGTTTAATCGTTTGTTCCTTTTTTTTGTTAGAGAGTTATCAACAAAGCGTACAATAAAATATTATCGACAAGTAACGTCTCTTTTCCTGAACAAATTTTTTGTAACTATTTGAACATAAGTGAATGTACTGTGACGGAAAACAACAAATTGGTAACATAAAATATAGAAAAATGTGTGGTTAAAATATATATATTTATTTATCTGCTTAAAATTAATAATTTTTTATTATTTTACTTTCGAAAAAAAATGCATTTAGGTAGCTATAACTATATATAATCCTATAGCTAAAAATATAAGTACGTACGTCCGAATTCCGGTTTTATTAAGTAGTTACGAAATATTAGATTTCCATGGAAATTCCGTCGAATCTCAGGTAATTATATGCATTTAAAATTAACAATTTTATTATAGATTTAAAGCGTTATTTTTAAGGTTATAATATCGTGATTTTTATCCCTTTTTAATATTTTAGTTAGTACCCATACCGAGAAGTGTAATCGATATTCCAGGAAGAAAAAGTAATGCAACTCACGAACTAGTTTTTAAAGTAAATCTTCCTCCACTTGGCTATACCACGTACTTCCTTAATAAAACTAGCAGTAAGCCGTTTCCGTTCATCTTAATTTTTAAAATATCTGACGATTATTCTCATAAATATTCCGATGCTTTCAGGTATCACATCGTTAATGAGGCAAATTTCCAGAAACCATCTTTCTAATGGAGATCAGATCGTTCTAAAAAATGATGTAATTCTACTTTAATAAATTTATGCATTTTATCCGAAAAAAAATAAACATTAATGCTTTATATATTTATTTTACAGTACATTACCTTGTACTTTTCTAAAACTGAAGGTATACTAAAAAGTATAACAACTAAAAATGGGATTAACTTAGCAGTAAATCAGTCGTACTATTGGTATCGCGCTATGAATGGAAACAATAGTGAATTTAGATTTCGGGCTTCTGGAGCTTATATATTCAGGCCAAACGGAACCGATTCATACTTATGACAGTGATGCAATCAGTAAATTTTGTGATTGGTCAATGCAATTCCATAAGATCAAGTCTCTGGTCTGATATATGGAAAATGTTCTTTGTTTCTTGTAGTTTTGTGTTCTTTATGTTAATTAAGATAATATACAGTGTGCCCAGAATGAACATCCTACCCTTAATATCTTGGCTCCTATTCTTCCGTTATGGAGTTTTCATGTTTAATTTTGGATTACATACTTGTAATTTTTTTGATGTCCAGGCCTGAACCATTCAATCTTATCACATGTACAGGCAGCCTGTGATTAGCAAATAGTGAATTTAGATTTCGGGCTTCTGGAGCTTATATATTCAGGCCAAACGGAACCGATCCACATATTTTAAATGCTAACGTATCATACCAGACTTATGTGGTAATATTTTATTAAAAATTAAATAAATAATATTTCTTTTTAAATATTTAAGTTACCATTAAGCAAGGATCCCTTTGGGGGAACTTAATGCTGACAAGGGCTATACCTTGGATAACGCCTTTACTCATTTATACTTGTTTGAATGAGTTCACCTGTCAGTGGCTCACCCAACTTTTAGATGGAATCCTTTAATTTTATTTAAAATAGATTTCGTATCCATTTGATATTTCTTACCTAATTCGTGAATAGCATCGCGTCGTGCTTCCCGGTTTTTATATAATTTGTGGGAAGATTGCCATAAAACAACTTCATTGAAACCTTATTTTAAAGCTTATCACTTGTGCTAGTTAACAATGGGATCTAATTGAATCAAAAATCAATCAAGTTTGCTAAAAAAATATAAAATATATATCTTCTCATTTATTTCAAAGTTTGTTAGGTTAGTTTAGTTAAACTGCCATATCACACATGGGATATACAGGGAAACCTGTAATAGATGGGCAGCTTTGGGCGGCTGAGATTGTGGCCATCAAGCCCGGGCTGGCCACTACACCCAGGTTAGCTACAAATTTCTTTATTAAATATCAAAGTTTAAAATACAAAATTTATAACCCAGTTTCACATTATTAATTAAATCTAAGGAAAGAAATCACTAAATGTCTGTTTTCTGGATTATTTCACTTTAAAATGCTCAGCTGATAGAAGATTTAACAAATTAGCAGAATACTCAATAAGTTCAATAGATCCAAATTTTTCAGAGTAACTTCCTATCTTGGCTTAAAGTCCATTTGAACTGTTCAATGACCTGTAGTTTTCTCTTTAAGATGTTCTATGTTTGGCCTTTTCCACATCCAAATTCTTTTGCTAATTCATGTGAACTGATATTAAGTTTTGATTCTTTAGTTTTAATTACTTTGTATTGCTGTTTCAGATCAAGGAAGTTGGGTTTGTTCTTGTTTGCTGATATCACAAAGCAGTCTGCATTAAAATGCTTGTTTTGTAGTTAAATTGCAATAAAAATTTACTTAATGGTTTAATTGCATGCATTGAATAGTAGATCTGAAATCGAAACTAGAATTGCCAGATGAGAAAAACTTTTATTGCAAAACTATAGCCTAAAACTAATTCAAAATTATGGAGAAAACAGAAAATGAATTTTAATTTCAAATTCTAATTATTGTTAACACAGCTGAATGATCAATTTTCAGTACTGTACAGGTAATATTATTATTTTTACAATTTTTAATATTTATTTAATATACAATACTTGAAAATAATAATTAATTTTATTTATAGGTAAATATGTAAATAAATACAATATTTTCAATGTAAGTCACTTAATGACATATTTATAACAATTTTTAACTGAAATATAAAAAAAAAATATTTTATTTCATATATACAGTGCAGTATTCTAAAACAATCTACAAAACTAGCCAAATAGGGCATGAAAATAGCTCATCTGGCATTTCTGATCAAAACACGATTTGTTGGCTATCTAGTAGATGTTGCACACAAATTACAGTAATTAAATATTGTGAGGCCCGCTGAGCCCGCAAGATAAGATATTAAGCTGCTCAACAGGCAGATAGCCTTTCAGTGGCGTGTGGCATAAGTAAGGACGGGTAACGAGATTTCAGACACAAAGACGGACTCGGAGACAACTTTTGCACAAACAAATATCATCTTTTATTAGAGAGAGAAAGTTTTACACAAAACAACAAGCCCAACAATCAAAGTCTGAGGACAATACCTCGTTACAATTTGAGTTTCCTCCCATGCTGGTTCTTGATGGGTTGACGTCATTCGGGCGTGTGAAGCTGGAGAATGTCCTTAGAGACAGTGGTTGATGCCTGGATACGTATTGGCCAAGGGAAGAGAACAGGAGAGCTGGTGAGGATCTGGAGCTGGTACTTCCGTCAGGACGATAGTTTCTTCGCTTCGGCAGACGAGACGTGTGTCTAATGGCTTTACTGTTGCTACAACGATTGTGAAGAGACCCAACTGTTCTAGTCGACGTTTGTGGACCAATTGACTTATCAAGTCCAAGGGAAGAGGTGACTGTCTTCTTGCTCTGCCAGGAATCGACTGACTGTCCCTTTTTCGAATCCCGTCTTACCTTCTTGGTCAAGACAATAAAAACAATTTTTCTGGGAAGTCGCTGTGACAAAACATGACATTTAGTCCAAAAGCTCGGATTCCGATCGCTCCCAACTATTGTTTATTATTTCACTTGCAGGTGGGGTCTATAGTCCCTGGACATCTGCAAAGGCACGATCCTTCTCCCACGATACGTAATCTCTTGTTGTTTTTGAGATTTACGACGCTGGGAACGAAGGTTTATGTTGGGTAGCGCAAATCGGTAAATACTTTCCTTTCAACTCTAAGTTATTCACATCAATCTCACCAAACATCTGCACGACATTCGAGCCTTCGTGCAGCCCGAACTGAATCGTGTTTATTGTTCTTTCGGGGATGGTGAGAATGGAGCACCTCAAACCGGCTGGAAGAAAGACACATCCACCCAATGTTGACGGTAAAATTGTCAACTCCGCAAAAAATTACGATCAAGTGTGAAGTAACATTCTCCAGCAGGCCCTGGTTCCCGGATCTCTACAATATCACTGGCCATGGCCACGGAATACAGATGGCTATTTTACACAGTTTAAAAAACCCGCAAAATGCTTGGGTGGTGGTGGGCGGATATTAAGATGGCCATGACTTGCAGGTTGGCCACCTAACTCAGGTGGCCATCAGCACAGGTTTTCCTGTGCTATATTTAGCAGCACTTGTAGAGACTGTCATAGGCTGCCAACACAATGATGGGGCCAATCAGAATTTTGAAGGATGAAGTTCAGCATGCTGGACCCAGATCCCTCCTGAAAAATTGAAGGTGTAAGACCTGGAATTAAACCCACAATATTCAAAGTGGTAAGCAACTACTTTCCACTATGCTTAAAGTAGAAAAAACAACTTGCTTATAATATACCACTTAACATATGAGTTCAGAATCCATACAGCACTACGAGCAAGTACAAAATCGTTTTATTACGGTAAAATGTTTTCGGACCCGTCACCTGTCCCTCATCAGTACAAAGTTTCCTTTAGATAACATTCCAATACAACATTAACATAGAACATATTTAAAAAGTTCGGTTACAAAGCATTCTATTAAAATTCGAACATAAGTTATTTAACATTCTATTATAATTTAAAAAGATTCAAACAACTTTAAGACAGAACAAAATCATGAAAATTTTAAAAGAATATTAAAATATAAAAGTATATATTAAAACAAATATATATTAAAAATAAAACAAATATATATATATTAAAATTAAAACAAAAATAACAAACAAAAATTAAAAACAAAAATTAAAACAAACAAATATATATTAAAATTAAAACATATATTAAAACAACAAAAATATTAAAAAGATGAACAAATAAAGACTGTATACATTGCTTAGGATGTAAAAGCAGAGAGTTGGAACCTTCTTTTATAGGATACTTGTCAGTACTTTAGCAAAGGATAGCCAAGAATATATATAGCACAGTCATTAATCCACTTGCTAGGGCTAGGTATTCAAGCTTTTAAGCTTATAAAGAATTAATCGCACACCATCTCCATGAAGCAGGCAGTTCCATAGGGGTAGTGTCATTGATTGTTATACTAATCTGGGCTAGTTTTTCTAGCTGGATAGCCTCTAGAGTCATAAGTCCTTTAGTGTCACTAACATGCTTTATTATGCTAGCTTTGCTCCAGTCTATGATTATATCTTCTTCATAAGCTTTAGTTGCTAAGGCAGTAGATATTCTTCCTGCGTAAATATCAGCTTTGTGCTCCTTCAGCCTCGTACGTAGGTTCCTACATGTGCGCCAATATAATATTGTAGGTTATTATGAGCTGGGTAGTGTAGCGGAATTGAGTAAATACCAGCTTTTCTATCCATGGGGACACCTTCTTTCCCGTTTCTAAGAGTGCCAAAAATCATACTTCCTCTCCTCCATGCCATCCGGTATTTGCCATCCTTCATTGCTTTATTAAAGATCTTGTATATAATAGAGTCATACTCAACCATAGCAAAGGGGCGGGTATCAGTGTCAGACTGTACATGGGGGGCGTTGTGTTTGTTCATCATAGAATCTGTAATTCTATTTAAGATACCTTGCAGTACATTGCAGGAGAAACCAAATTTGCGTCCATGGGTGAAAATATACTCTAGTTCTACCATCCTATCCTGCCACTTAGTTATTATTATCCTTCCACTATGCTAACCATAATCACTAATTTATCTGGCCAACCCAGAAGAATTGATTAGATTAATCATGTGGATATGTTTTGGCATTCTAGCCAGAGAACTTTAGTTCAATTCTGGGTTCATCCCTTAAAAAGTTTATTTGAGGATCTGTGCCTGACCTATCAATCCTTGTCCTTTATAATCCAGTTGACTTCCAGCAGGGAGCAGCTTGTGACAATACATGTTTTGCCATGTCTTTAGTACTCAACAGTGGAAAAATGATCTGTTACAAGAAAATTTTTGTGGTGAGGGGCATCTTTACGAGAGTTTGCACAAAGGTGCCTTATATCCATGTGGCAATGGTGCTGATAAAATTAATATTGTTAATTTAATTTTATTGCCTTATTTTAGAGTAAGTAATGTTTTGATCAGAAGACTGTTAAATTTTATTTGAATGTAACAGACTTTTGTTATAAGTATTTCAAGTTATGTTAGAAGTATTGTAGTATAAATCACTATGAATGACTAAAAATTTGATTGTTAATTAATTAATGTTAATAATTAAGATAATGACTGAGATAATGTTAATAATGACTAATTAATGACTTAATTTGATAATTTTATTTTCTTTATCTTATTGTTTTAAAACAGTTCCAATGAAATTCATATTTTCAGATTAAAGTTAATATAATTAAACAAAACAATTTATATAAAAATTTCAAAGTATAAAACCTTTTTCATTTTATGCATGATTTTTTCTAATTTATATATATTATTTAGGTTAGAAAAACTTATTGTAGAAAATGCAGAAATATCAAGTATTTCATTTCCAACAATAGATTCTGTTGAAAATAGTTTATTCTATAATCTAAAGTGTCTCTATTTAACAAATAATAACTTATCTCAGGTATGTATTTCTCATGATTTCAATAGAATTTTATTCAATTCCTTTAAATGCATATAAACAAAACTTCAAAATACAGTAATAAAAATCAAACAAAAGTACTGTAATTAAATTAAATGTTTCAAATCTGAATCTTATCTGTTCTGGATGGTCATTTTCATTATTTATTTTCTTATTTACGTCAAATAATCTCTTAAATGATGAAAATATAAACACCATAATCAGTTTTTTAATGACCCAGCTTAAATAATTATTGGATTAATCCATTTTTTTTTAAATATTGATTAGTCCAATATTAAAAAAAAATTTATAATCAATACTTTATAAAAAATGTTTTTAAAATTTGCATGCTAAAAAGTATTAAATAACTCAGTCTGACAAGATTTTATAATTAAAATATAAACACCATAATCAGTTTTTTAATGACCCAGCTTAAATAATTATTGGATTAATCCATTTTTTTTTAAATATTGATTAGTCCAATATTAAAAAAAAAATTTATAATCAATACTTTATAAAAATATTTTTAAAATTTGCATGCTAAAAAGTATTAAATAACTCAGTCTGACAAGATTTTATAATTTTGTTAATAGATTGTTTGATTTGTCAAATACAATGTTATTTAATCAGTAATTAAGCATTAGATTGTTTAACTAAAATAGGTGAATTATTCAATGTTTTTATAAGTGTATAACTTATTTTTTCACACTTACATAATTCCATAAATATTAAATTATGAATAATTATGATCTCAACAGTTACTGCCATAAGCAACAATTTCAGAATTGCTGAGTAACTGAAGATATTACAGTACAATTTTAATAATTTGAATTGAATAGGATAAAGGTTGCCTTGAATTATTAAATGCATGAATTATATGGAATATAGCTATAAAATTTGAAATGTTTGATTTTTATTATTAAAACAATATTGTAAATATAGTGTTTATTGTCATTGCATCATAAAGAAATAAAAAAATATCCTTTTTTATTTAAAGTGCAAAAATATCTTTTAAGGCTTATTTGCTTTTGAGGTTATAATGGTATGATTTTCCAGCAATTTTTTCAGAAGCATAACAAATTAGTGTTCTCTCTTCCTTTTATTCTATATAACATAACTACTATTCAAAAGTAGCTAGAGCTGCAAAATGATAAAACCCTTAGTTTGTAACAAAATTCCAGGATAGGATTTCATTAATTTTCATTGTTTGTCAATATATTAGTGATATGCAAACAATTCAAAATTCAGAATCAAGTTTAAGACTTGATTCAGTTCAGATTTTAAAATAAAACTTAAGTTGAAAATTTTGAATTACAATAAACATTATTTAATCTGGTATGTTTATAATCAAGCATTTTCTGTAGCCTAGTATTTTATAATTCAGCACTTTCTATAACCTTATATTTTATAATCCAACATATAAAAAAAAATCACTTCAGGTAGAAAATTTTATTATTTTCTGCTATTAGACAGCATTTTATCAACTGCATTTATAATGGAGTTTGTTATGAAAGTATATATTCTTTTATTGTTTTTATAGATTAATATGTGTTTTAAAATGCTATATATTTATAAATAAGCCTTATTCAAAGTGGAAAAAGATAATTTTATTGTAAAAGTACTTTCGACTTCAAGAAGTCGTCATCAGCTTTACACAAAAAGCTGATGATGACTTCTTGAAGTGAAAGTACTTTTATAATAAAATTATCTTTTTCCACTTTGAATAAGGCTTATTTATAAATATACTAGTTATATAAGTGGAAGTTTATTTATGCACTATAAAATACTATATATTTATTACAAACAAACATATATTATGTACTCTCAACGTAGTATTCTTTTTAGTAATGACACATTTATATAAAAATAACATTGCACATATATCTTTAGAATAAACTTCTTAGACTTTAAATATTTAATTGCAATAATGCTAGCACTTCTAGTAGTAAAAATCAATATTTATTTAATATAAAACTACTAACATTTTCAGTTTTTACACCATCGTCAGGTAGGATTCTATTTTCAAAGAATTTGAATCAGAAGGACAAAAAAATTGAAGTTGCTATGGCAACCAAAATTCTTAAAATGCATACCTTTAAATAAAACTTTTGAAATAACAGTAATAAACCAATAAAAATAACACTTATTACAAATAATAAACATTAATTAAGTAACATGCAATAGATAAAAATTACATAGAAATATATTAGCATATGAATAATGTGAGGTCCCGAGACCTCCCATGTTGTTATATCGTATTTTATGAATTAATTTTAATTATTTGTCAATTATAAAATTTATATGTTAATCAATTTATGTAATATGTTAATTAATGTATTTACTTTTAAAATAATATTTCTATCATTTTGTAACATTGCACAATTCTTATCTCTAGAAAGCAGAGGAAACGCTGACTTAGCTTCCTTTTGATTCATACGGTCGGGTTGAAAACCGCCCTGATGAGGAACTAAAACAGAAAAGATGGCGGATCATCAACAAGGAAATTCCCACAGCTAACAGTGGAGATTTCGACATCAGATTGATGTCATGTCTGACTCAGGAGCCCTCCTTGGCCAACAGATAAAAGGCGAGGGGAGAGGACGAGTCAGTGGTTGTGGTTCTTGGTTTTGGTTGTGGTTGTGGTTGTGGTAGTAGTTGTGGTTGTGGTTGTTACTAGTCTTTGTGTCAGGATGAATACCCAACCCGGGGAGATAACTATACTAGTTATATAAGTGGAAGTTTATTTATGCACTATAAAATACTATATATTTATTACAAACAAACATATATTATGTACTCTCAACGTAGTATTCTTTTTAGTAATGACACATTTATATAAAAATAACATTGCACATATATCTTTAGAATAAACTTCTTAGACTTTAAATATTTAATTGCAATAATGCTAGCACTTCTAGTAGTAAAAATCAATATTTATTTAATATAAAACTACTAACATTTTCAGTTTTTACACCATCGTCAGGTAGGATTCTATTTTCAACGAATTTGAATCAGAAGGACAAAAAAATTGAAGTTGCTATGGCAACCAAAATTCTTAAAATGCATACCTTTAAATAAAACTTTTGAAATAACAGTAATAAACCAATAAAAATAACACTTATTACAAATAATAAACATTAATTAAGTAACATGCAATAGATAAAAATTACATAGAAATATATTAGCATATGAATAATATTAAAGTTCATAGAGGGATGCTCCAAGAATCTTCAAATTATTTTTATAATCATTTGCATTTCATTTCTTCTTTCCCTAAGGTGTACTTCCATGCTTGGGGTGGCTCCCATGCTAACCTGTCGTTTATTAGATTCTCATTATTTCTTCTTCTTAGTATTTCAAGGGACTCCATAATTATTGGTTGTGTATGCGGCACAATTGGTTTTACTACTCTTGTTTGGTCCCACGATATCTCTATGTTCTTAGTATATGCTTCCACTGCAAGAGAGGTGGAGAGTTTAGCTTGGGCAATGTCTTTCTTATGTTCTTCTATTCTTTTCGCTAATGTTCTAGCTGTGACCCCACATATGTGGTGTCTTCACTTGATTGCGTGTCTCTGATGGGTATTTTGTATACTTCTTTGCACTCATGCTCCTTAAATGGATCATTTTTGTTTTGGAGTATGTTAAACAAAGTTAGAGCCCTTTTTGGCACTATTTTTTTATTCTTTTTCTTTGCTATTTTCTTTATTACTCTTAGGTTTCTTAAGTGGTACAGTACTGGTAGAAAATCGTGTTTATTGTTTCCGGAAGGTTCTGATGTTTGGCTGTTATTATATATATGTTTTTTACCTCTCTCAGAATCTGTCTTAGGAAAACTCAATGGTACCGATGTTGTATTCCGATCTTCTGTATGTAATTCAACTCCTTGTTCAAGTCCTCATTTTGACTACAATAAGAAAGCTCCTTCTGTACAAACTTCTAAATGCCTCTTTTTTATAGGAAACTGGATCATTTGACCAATTTGGAATCAGGACAGGTTGATAGGTTGGTTTTCTGTAGATGCTTGTTTTAATTCTGTCACCATTAACCTGCAATTGTGGGTCTAAGAAGTGTATTAGCATACTACTTATCTGGTCTTTCTTCAATTTTAGGCCAAATTGTTCAAGCGTCAATTCTTTGGAAAACTCAGCTACTTTATCTTGGTTTCTCCAAACGATAAGAATATTGTCCACATATTGTACATAAAACCTCATTAAGTGCTGGAACTGTGGAAGCTTCTGTCATTCTACTGCTCTCAGAACAATTTCAGCAAGGGTACCAGCTATTGGGCTCTCTATCGGTATACCCATTTCTTGCTTATATATTCTCTCTCTAAAGGTGAAATACGAATTGTAACAGATTAGATATGCTACCTCTCTCAACATTTGTGGGTCATTTTGCTTCTGTGGGACATTTTCAAGAAGAAACCTATAAAAATGTAGGCATACTGGTTCAAGTTTAAGTGATGGATAGAGGGCCTCATAGTTGTATATTGTAAATACATCCGCATAACTTGTTTGAAGGTCTTTAAGTCTACTCAGTACTGGTTACCATGGTTGAACTCTCCGTCTCTCCTAAGATTTTATTGCACCATTTAGCTATTGTTTTCTCTAGAAGATACGTCGGTGCCAGCCTTTTCTCCACAATTGGTCTTGATTCTAGTGGTGTTTTATGTGTCTTTATAAATGCAAATAGCCTTGGACAGGCCAGTGCTTCTTGCTTGTGGACGGTCCAGATCTGTGGGAAATGCAGACTTCTGACCAACCTTTCCACTTTAACCACCAATTTACAGTTTAGGTCTTGCTGAAACTCCACTTTGTTAGTGTTCTCTATGTACTTTTATAGAAATTCGTTGTAGACCTTTTTATCCATTAGGATGATTTTCTTTGTCTTGTCTTCCCTTGTCAAAGTGTAGTTTCTTTCTTCCAGCCATTTTAGAGTTCTCTTAACAACATTCTTCTTTCCTGTTTTGATTCTAAGGCTTTGAGTGAGTCCATTTTGTTATTCTATTGCTTTATAAAGGTCCATCTAAGGCTATCTTCTCTAACTCGTCTTGGTCTTTTATTATGTGTTTGAACACTGGAATATCCTCTATAATGGAGAATCTGTTTTATATCTCCTACTATGGTTAGCACTTGGTTCAGTTCAAAATTATGCTTCATGTCGCTGGTGAGCTGTTATTTAAAAATCAGTTTAAGTTTTTTGATATACCTCTTTCTTAGCGTTCTCTTTAAGTTACTCATTCTTTCATTTAAGGTAGATAAAAGACCCTCTTTACCTTCAGTAGTTGCTCATATGTGTGACAGTAGTTTTCATGCTGTTCCTTTAGCTTATGGAACTTCCTCTTAGCATCTGTTATCATCACTTTGAGACAAATCTGTTTCATCTTGTTTAACACTACTTTTGATTTCACCAGTAACTTAATTTTAAAAATCAAGGTTGAAAGTATGCCATTGAGTTTGCACTCTTTCAGAAAAGACCATGTTTCTTCTACCTTTACTTTTTTCATACCACTTCTAAGATAGTCCTTCTGCATTCTTCTCATTTGTAGCTGGCTCAGCTCCATTTATATCTTTAGAATAAACTGCTTAGACTTTAAATATTTAATTGCAATAATAAAATAGCATTTCTAGCAGTAAAAATCAATATTTATTTATTGAATGTGATCATCAGAGCACACCGCAAATGGTTACATTATTATTATCTCCTAACACTCCTCTTCTACCAATTTCTACATTAACTGAAACTTTAAATCCTCCAATTCTTTGGCTATCTCGCTGACATTTCATTATACATATTTCTATCAAAATTTCATGCATATCTTCATATTCATCAGGTGTAATTCCATTCTCCAAAATAAGTTGTTTAGGATCTTGTTGTCTATACCATAAATATAATAATCCAATTAACTTAAATATTGGTTTATCCATGTCAAAGTAAAATTCTCATCCATTCTGAAACTTTTGCAATCTTTTCTTTTGGAAGTACAGAACCAAATTTCATTTCTTTCATCTCTATCTGCTATAATCATTATGGAGCTGCAGCATTCACATACTTCATGCATTTTTATTGCTCCATTATGAAGTGCCCAACTGTAGAGTTTCATATCATCATCAATCACTGACTTGATAAACTGTTCTTCAGTTTTAACTTTTTCTAAGAAATTTTTAATCAATTCATTTCTAATAACAAAATGAATTTATTGTAATGTTCAGATATCGATGCTTCCAAATTCATTTCTATTGAAAATAAATGCAACAGATTTGTTTTAACTTATACACTTTGATGGTTTTGGTGGATTTCAAATCTTCAATCTCCCTTATTGAAATCCACCAAAACTCTTATTTTTTTTTATACCAACTTATAAAAAAAATAGTGCCAAAAAGGGCTCCAACTTTGTTTAATATATTCCGAAACGAAAAAGATCCACTTAAGGAGCATGAGCACAAAGGAGTATACAAAATACCCATCAGAGACACGCAATCAAATGAAGACACTGCGTATGTGGGGGTCACAGAGTCAGAAAAAAATAGAACATAAGAAAGACATCGCCCAAGCTAAACTCTCCATCTCTCTTGCAGTGGAAGCATATACTAAGAACATAGAGATATCGTGGGACCAAACAAGAGTAGTAAAACCAATTGTGCCACATACACAACCAATAATTATGGAGTCCCTTGAAATACTAAGAAGAAGAAATAATGAGAATCTAATAAACGACAGGTTAGCATGGGAGCCACCCCAAGCATGGAAGTACACCTTAGGGAAAGAAGAAATGAAATGCAAATGATTATAAAAATAACTTGATTTTTGGAGCATCCCTCTATGAACTTTAATATTATTGTGAGGCTGCCGCAAGGTGTCGCTGTCGTCGATATTCGGATTGAACATCAGCAGTCAGTTCCTGACACCAGGGTAGAGTTTAAAGTGATCTCCAGCACTAAAAATAAGCTGAATTCGTCAGAATGAACCGTTTATTAACAGCCGCGTTAATTTGACTATTTATTTGCGTATTTAATTAGTTTTCCGAGCGGTCATAGGCCTTGTGAGTAAGGACACACGGGCTCCGGGTCGAAGGAATGACACAAACGAGGATATATTATAAAATAAAACAATAACGTTTATTAAGAACTAATATTAAATGATAGATGATTACAATATATATATATGAAAGAGTGAAAACAAGGAAACGTTTTAATCTAATAAACTCCTAACCAATTTAGATATACGCGAATAATTTAGCGAACGTGCAAGGTGGTTCGTGAATGTTGGGCAGTTAGCTGGACAGTCGGGTTGACTTAAGTATCGCTCCTTAAGCATATCGCTACATACCTTGATAAGGATGAAGAGGCGGATTTGGAACTGTGAGATGAGGGAAGACTCTGTTATCTCCCCGGATGCTTTCTCTAAGGTGAGGGAGGACTCGGTTATCTCCCAAAGTTCAAAGGTGAGGGAGGACTCGGTTATCTCCCAGAACGTCTTCTCTTGATGAGGGAGGACTCGGTTATCTCCCAGAACGTCTTCTCTTGATGAGGGAGGACTCGGTTATCTCCCCAGACGTCTTCTCAATAGGTGAGGAAGGACTTGGTTATCTCCCTCTTCAGGGGAGGACTTGTTATCTCCCCGGGTTGGGTATTCATCCTGACACAAAGACTAATAACAACCACAACCACAACTACTACCACAACCACAACCACAACCAAAACCAAGAACCACAACCACTGACTCGTCCTCTCCCCTCGCCTTTTATCTGTTGGCCAAGGAGGGCTCCTGAGTCAGACATGACATCAATCTGATGTCGAAATCTCCACTGTTAGCTGTGGGAATTTCCTTGTTGATGATCCGCCATCTTTTCTGTTTTAGTTCCTCATCAGGGCGGTTTTCAACCCGACCGTATGAATCAAAAGGAAGCTAAGTCAGCGTTTCCTCTGCTTTCTAGAGATAAGAATTGTGCAATGTTACAAAATGATAGAAATATTATTTTAAAAGTAAATACATTAATTAACATATTACATAAATTGATTAACATATAAATTTTATAATTGACAAATAATTAAAATTAATTCATAAAATACGATATAACAACATGGGAGGTCTCGGGACCTCACATTATTCATATGCTAATATATTTCTATGTAATTTTTATCTATTGCATGTTACTTAATTAATGTTTATTATTTGTAATAAGTGTTATTTTTATTGGTTTATTACTGTTATTTCAAAAGTTTTATTTAAAGGTATGCATTTTAAGAATTTTGGTTGCCATAGCAACTTCAATTTTTTTGTCCTGATTCAAATTCGTTGAGAATAGAATCCTACCTGACGATGGTGTAAAAACTGAAAATGTTAGTAGTTTTATGTTAAATAAATATTGATTTTAACTACTAGAAGTTCTAGCATTATTGCAATTAAGTAATATTTCACATTATATAAAGGAAAAATATAGATAACAGACTATCTATACATTATTTTGATATTTAATAAAAAACAGAAATTTTATATTGCATATTATTTCTCATATATTCTTTTTATATTGCAGATAAAGAGAGATTATTATCTGGAAAAATATAGTAGTAATATTTGTTTGAAATAGTAATAAAGTCATTGTTATAAATATAAATCATAGTAATTTTATTTTCCAATGTATAGAAATCTCAAATACAGTAGTCCAGTAAAATATATTGTAAACTACAGTCTAGATTAATATATCAGAATCATTTTATATTTGGAGCAATAATATATCTTTATTATGATATAAAACAAAATATGCAAAATTCATTTCTATACTTTAATTTAAAAATATGAAGCAGGGAATTTAATGGTTTAAATATTAAACTATCAAAATTGTTATCAATAAATTATAAATAATTACAATTACTCAGATAATGATTGTTAGGTTGGGAAGTATTTTCACAAACTGAGAAAATTTTGAGAGGAATATTTTGGAGAACTACAGAAGTGTGATTTTATGTGAATAACAGAAAGTCATCTTTTTTTTATATTGTAGGCAATAGATTTTTTCTATCTCTTTGATTTGAATCATTAATTTTTTTCAATTTTATATATTATAGTTTTTATGTATAATGAAAATTAAGAATATTTGAGTTAAAAAGGCCTTTCAGCTTATTTTATGCTACTTATCAAAATCATTAATGTTAAATTTACACGCTCAACACTTAATATTAAAATGCTATATTGTTAAAGATAATTTAAAATCATGAAAAAACAGAATATGAATGTATTAATAAGTTTATAAAATTTTATACTAAAAAATATAAACATAGACTCAATTGTTGATGACTTTTCATTATTATATGAAGAAAATGAATACAGCTATCATCATCATTTAGGCTGTGTTTATATAGAGATCAACTGGTGAAGGAAATGCAACTGCAACTAAAGTTGTGTAAAAATTTAGAGTTGAATGTTTATGTTTATATTGGAGCAACTCTAAGGTGATAGCAATGTGACAATGAATGATATAGAAACTGGAGTTATTCTAGTTGCAACATGTTGTAAATTCATCACCTAGTTGCTGTTGGGAATTGTTTGTGATCGAATGTATTTTTTTTCAAACTATTATATTATTATGGAGTTGATTGAAAACTAGCCATGTTTGTGCAATCATACATGCAAAGAGTACTTTAATAAGAATATAACTGAAAAAGCATGGCATGAGGTAGAGCAGAATTTAAATTAACAAGTGAGTACAGATATTTTAAAGTATGTTGATTGTTCTTTTCTTAATACTTGGCATTTCCAAATTCAAAAGGAAGCCATAATTACTTTTACTTAATTGAAAATAATTGAAAAATTTTCTGGATAATTTTTCAAATCTTTTACAGCAGGAGTGTCCAACCTTTTGGCTTCCTTGGGCCACATTTGAAGAAAAGTTGTCTCGTGCTGCATATAAAATATATCAATTCTAATGATAGTTGTTAAGTAAAAAAAAGTTAATAAATAATGTTTAATATATGAAATCCACGATGACAAATAAGCAAAATTGTCGTAGCATAATAATCTTTGAATTCTTTTCATTCAGAAATTTTTTTTTAAATCGCTGAACAATCAAGAAGTTTTAATCACTGAACTAAGAAATATTTTAGAAAATAGAAATAAGAAATATAGATAGGAATTTAAATAATAAAAACTTTATTAACTTCATTAAGTATATAAAAATCTTAATGTGTTAAGGAAGTTTATAATTTTATGTTGGGTGCATTCATCACGGCACTGGACCGCATGCGGCTCGCGGGCTGCGGGTTGGACAGCCCTGTTTTACAGTATACCATTGACTATGATTCACATTCATAACATTTTAAGGGTGAACACTGTAATAGGTATAAACAGGTATTATACTGCTTCTTTCCAGTCAAAATGAAAATAAATAAACACAGCACTATTTAGCTGAAATAGTTTTAATATTCATAATTCAAAATGTTTTCTATTAAAAACTTAGTCAACATCAGCAGAAATGTAGAAGTTACAAATATATAAGACAGTTACTAACGCAATATTTAAAGTGGAAAAAGGAACACGGAATTACTGTAGCGCTTTCAACTTTAATAAGTCATCATCAGCTTCTAAAAATTTACAGGTTTTGGAACAAAAGAATACAAATTATAGAACATTATAAAATTCAAAATTGAAATTATAAGGAAGCATAGTTAATATGTCAGAGTACAACAGTATATGAATATATATATACAATTATTAAATATACAAATATATTTAAATAATAAATAAAATAATAAATAAAATAAAATAACCACAGATATATATTATAAACATTACAGAGTATAATATAGCGAACGTGGATTCATGAGTCATAAGAACCATTGTGGAGGTATATTAGCGGGTAAACAATCATTGATGACATGAGTGTTGTTCTTATACTCCTCTATAACAAGGGCCTCTGCAATCTTAATATCTTCCGCTTTATTAAACTTCCTGACTATATGGGCAGGTTCCAGTCAATATCAATATTATGCTCATAAAAATGCTTTGCGAGAGTTGTAGAAAATATACCGTTCTTTAAAATATGTCATTTTTATGCTCGTTTGGACGGATAGCAAGAGACCTGGTAGTACTTCCAATATATGCTTCATGCATATGATAATCATTGTTGTATATAGGTATAATATATATACCAGCCTGTTTATAAGAGGGTATAGATGTTTTGTTATTCTTTATTGCTTGGAAACAGTATTCAAGCGAGCATGTGGTAGAGACTTATTATGTTTTGTTAATGCTTTACTTATCGGTCTAATAGCATTATGGTACGGAAGTGGGTGTAAAAACAAAACATCAGGCTGCTGTGGAACTTGCAGAGGCATACGTATGTTGTTTATGATGGACCTATTAATATTCGCAACAAAAATCTCATCATAACCATGTTGGCGTGCCTGGCTAACAATATTCTTGTATTCAGTCTGCTTACTGGCATCATCAGAACAATGTGTTTGGAGTTGTTGTAATAAGAACCGAATGGCTGCTACTTTATACTTGTAAGGATCATTAGACCATATAGGAATGAAGACTGGAGTATATACAGGTTTTCTATAAACCGAAATATGGAAACTGTTATTACTAATGCTAATATTAACATCAAGAAAATGGGCTACAGTATTAGACTGTTGCTCTAAACTTATATCCAACCCAAGTGAAGGATTCCTAAAAAGGTCAATAATAAGGTCTATATCAGCGGAACTTTTACATATTATGAATATATCGTCAACATACCTTCTAAAGAACCTGATATTAGCAAATAAAGTCGAAGATATTTGTTCTTCTGAATTCCTTACAACCAATTCGGCTATGATTCCTG
>AYEL01090668.1:0-12403 GCA_000484575.1 Olivierus martensii
CGGTTTTACTAACCGAAAATTAACGGTAATTTGTTAATTGACATCATAAAAGGAGCTTTGTTAGTAAGACTGATCTGTGTTTACAACTCGCACTAATCGAATCTTTTCTCGCACTAATCGAATTCGCGCTTTTCGAAGTCGCGCTAATTGAGGCCTATCTGTATATTTAATTTATTTATTAATGATGATAAATAAAAAATTTACTTTTGTTAGAAACACTTTCTGTTTGACTGAATGTTACTTCCTTCTTTCAACAAATGACAAACGTGATTGCAGAAACATTGCAAAATAATATAATTATGATAATTATATATGTCATATTCAAGAGATTTTTGTCTTTTCGTTTTTGACAAATTAAATCAACATACAAAAATACAAAAAAAGGTTATTAAATTTTAAATAAATTTAACCTTTTTAAAATTGAATTTTAAAATGGTTAAATAAATTTAAAATTTTTAAAATTGAATTTTAAAATTATTTAAGAAAATTAAAAAGGAACTTTAAAAACATCAATAATTTTATCAAACAAGGTACAAATATAATTGATTTGTTCTCTCAAAAAAAAATAAATAAAAATAAAAAGCTATCTGATGAATATTTTTGGAATGTATTTTAAGTGACCTGAACATTTTTAAATTCTCTGCATATTTATCCAGGAAAATCAAGATCTATGAAGTTTTTTGAATGATTTACTTTAAAATGACTATAAACTAATTATTGTAATTGGCTATATCTTCATCAATTATCAGTAATAACAGTAGAATCTTCAATAACATTCCTAGTAAGAACCATTTAAAAATATATTCGCTTGTTACTCTGAAAATTCCACTTTTTACCCATTTCCTATTGCTAAGACTCTTCTGGCCTCATATTTATGTGTAAAAAGGAAGTTTCATCTACTTCAGTCATAAATCCAAGATCAACTAATAATTTTCCATTATTCATTTACACTATGAAACTTTTTTCGATCTTTTCTAGCAGCATTCACATATACTATGCATACTTAATTCTAATTTAAAATAGATTCACCCATCATTAATTTATTTGAGTCATCTGATTTGAGTACTCAGAAAATATTTTCAGAATATTAGTTAAGAATGTATTAAAATCTATTCATTCACATTCAGTTTTTTCAAGGAAAAATTTTTCTTGTTGTGGATCTGCAAAATTAAATGTTCGAAGGCTAGGACCAGCCATAATAGTAAATCTAAATCACTAATCTTCATTTATTAGCCTTTTCATGATTTCATTTTTCTTCAACACAGGCCCTGATTGGGTGCAATCGTTCCAATTGGCTTAGTTCTGTCACTGTGTCCTTTAATAGTTGGAACTAAATCAAAATAAGAGAAAAGTTCTTATAAACATAGGCCCAAAGGTTACATATTTAAGAGAAATATGCACATTTTATAATAGTGCTTTTCCAAAGATTGTAAAGAAATATATTTAACTATAAATAACTGAGTTCTGCTGCTTCTAATAACACAAGAAATCACAACAAGCACTTGAAATAGGATAAATACACTAATTTTTACGAAATCACAACAAGCACTTGAAGCAGGATAAAAAACTAATTTATTATTACACTTGAAGCAGGATAAAAAACTAATTTATTATTAGATATTATATAATTACTTGAAGCAGGATAAAAAACTAATTTATTATTAGATATATATAATATTGCATTAATAATACTGTATACTTATTTTCAGGGAAATGTTTTTGGCCTACTATGACCCTCTTACTTGAGATTACTGGCTCGACAAAATAACGTGCATAAGTATAATGTAATAACTTGTAACCGGAAATTTGTTGAGAGGCTTTGGTAACTACTGTAACACCTGGTAAACAACCCCGTTTAAATGTCATCGCGAGTGCTTTAAACTGTATGTTTATATGTGGAATATCCCAGCAGGGACTGCCTGCATCCAAAACTGGTTAGATCTTTAGTCACTCGCTTGAGATTACCGGCTGAGGAGGGCCATAATAGGCTGAAAGCATTTCCGGAAAACAATTATATTATTAGTATATGCAGTGCATATTATATATATCTAATAATAAATTAGTGTATTTATCCTGCTTTCAAGTACTTGTGATTTCTTTTGTCAGTAGAAGCAGCGGAACTCAGTTGTTTATACTTGTTGTGATTTCTTATAGTTGTAAGTCTTTTACTAATTTAAAATAAGGTTTATAATAAAATTTATTTATTCAGTGTGAATATAGTAAATTTATTGTGTGGAATATATTTAATTAATGAAATAAATTTAAAGAAACAAAACTGATATAATAAACCAAATTGACAACTAGGTCCCAAATTAAAGTAAAACAAAATCTAAATTAGTTCAGAGGATCTTAAAATAAAATATAAGATGCAGGAGTGTTTTCAGGTTGGAGTGCCCAGCATACTGTTAACACATTGATAAGATCAAGTTCTGAAAATAATCAATTGATAGTATATAGTTCCAAACATAAGCTATAGCTTCTTGAAGTTCATGAAGGGTTTTTGGTTTTTTTCTGGCAACTGTATAGTTGGTTCCAAAAAAGTGTTGACATAGGTAGAAGATGTTCGGTGTCCTTACAATACTTACAAACCAGTGAGATTAACCAATTCAAGCATGAATTTGAGTCTGCAGAGATTTGGACAATTCTATTTATTTTATCTAAGCAACAGTGTTAAGTAGGCTTAATGACAGGTGTTATATCATTTTTGTATGAAAACTGCTGTGCAGCTGAAGAGGGCAATCTAGCCCAAAAGCACTCCTGCATCTTTAGTTTTATTTTAAGGTCCTGTAAGCTAGTTTAAATTTTTTTTATTGATATAATAATCCAAGATGAAAAAAATGTAAGAAATGTTAAACTACATTGTTTTTGTTTTTTAAATTTATTTCATTGATTAAATATTTGTTTCTTTTATAATCTTTGAAAAAGAATTACTATAAAAATATGCATATTTCTCTTAAATGCAAAATTTTTGGATCTTTGTTCATAAGAACTATTTTCATTATTTTGATATAAGAAATTTATAGTTTGTTTTAATTGTTAAATATTTTGATTTTTAATATGCTTAATTTTTTAGATTCAATTTGAACTTTATTTAAAAATACTCTTCAAAATTAGGAGAATAATATTAATTTAATAATTGGAAAAGTACAAAATTTTATTTTTGTCTTGAACTATCATTGTTTATTAACTAAATTTATTTCATTGATATATACATATTATTTTATAAATTGTGTGAATTTTATTAAATATTAATTAAATACTATCCAAATAACCCTAACATTATAAATTAATTTGGAATAAATTGAAATTAATATTTAAATAAATTTTAGCCAATATGAATGTATATATTGATTAATAGCTAAACTGTAAATGTTAATATTTATAAAAATAAAACTTATCCCAATCTGGAATTGAACAGACCTTTAGAATAATGCTCTAACATCTTATCAGCTAGACCAGGGCTGTTCAACCTGTGGCCTGCAGGCTGCATGCAGTCCACTGCTGTACTAAATTCAACCCAACATAAAATTGTAAACTTCTTTAAAACATTGAGATTTTTATGTACTTGATGAAGTTTTTATTATTTAAATATCTATCTACATTCCCTACTTCCATTTTCTAAAATATTTCTTATCAGTGATTAAAACTTCTTGATCTGCTCAATGATCAATTGTAACAAGATATATAAACTGCCTATAATACTGAGACAATAACCAATATAGAGCACTAATGGCAGTAGTGACTTCAAATGAATTTGAAATAAATACGTTTTGAAGTCACTACTGCCATTAGTGCTCTATATTGGTTATCTGTTTAATGATTTTAAAAAAGTTTCTGAACAAAGAGAAGTCAAAGATTATTAGATTATGACAATTTTGCTTATTTGTCATGGTGGATATCATATATTGCACATTATTCACTAAATTTTTGCTTAACATTTGTCTGTCTTTTTTTTTTTTTTTTTTTTTTATTTTTTTTTTTTTTTTTTTTTTTTTTTTTTTTTTTTTTATATATTTTACACCCTTTCCAATCAGTGAGATTACTAAGGGGTAGGGACAGTTCCAATCATGGGCTTTATCTACATGTGGAGCAGGACTGAATGGTAAAGGTCATGGATTGCTGAGCCAAATCCTGAACCCTGAAAAAACTTTTCAGGAGATGCTGGACCCAGGCCCTCCTGCATGACATGTTAACGTGTTACTATGTGGTCACCCAACTGCCTAACAACTATCGTTGGAATTAATATATTTTTTGTGCGGCCTGAGAAAATTTTTCTTCAAATGGGCCCAAGGAAGCCAAAAATTTGGACAACCCTGAGCTAGACCAATGCATTATCTTAGTCTCCCAATTCAATTTCTGCTGGGTCAAGTTTTATCATCAGATAAATATAAAATGTATATGTGTATTAATCAGTAAATGTAGATACTATTTATTATTTGATTAATTAGATCTCTGTGTATCTGACTGAATATTTTTATGTAAATGTTTTATAATTTTTATGGTATAATAATCATAAGATATCTGAACAAATTAAATTATTATATAATTATATTATTTATATGAAACTATAAAATTTAATATGTAATTTTGAAATATGTAGACATTAGATATAAAAAATATTTAAAATAATAATTTTTAATAATCAAATTTCTCTATGCCATGTAAAACTGATAATTTGAAAAAGCTTCTAAAATATGTAAATTTATATATGTTCACTCATTCACTTTTAATTTTGATTATCTCTAGCCATTTCAGTACATTTTTAATGTTGTCTTACATCTTCCTTGCCAAATCAGCATTTCTTTTCAAAAGAAATGCTTACCAGAGTCTTCTTGAGGATACAAGTCTGGATGTATACTTTTATGTTCAGAGGCAAATCAATAGCTCTGATATGATTTTTATAGTAAGTTGTAGTTATGTTTATTACTGTTTCTTTGGGGAGGTTGCTTAATGTTCTAATAGAACAATTAGTAATATAATAGTAAATAAATAAATAAATAAATAAAATAAATAAAGTTATATTTCTTAAAGCTATATGATAGAGTTATGTATCTTTCCTACTGGGATGACTGTTGTGGTACCTGCGTGTTGTTATCTGCCTTCTTGCTAAGGTCCTGGAACTTATACATCATGCTCAGTTCATTTGCCATCAAGTTTATTTCCTCATTTTTTCATTTTCAGCTATTATTAATAAATCTTGATTTGTGGTCTCAATAAGCCATATTATCTTTCTTTTTTTTTTGTTATATACAAAAATATCAGGCCTATCATGTTCAAGTTTCATAGATGTCTTTATCCAAGTGTTAACTCTGATTTCCAAAAACCTTCATTTGTGATTATTTCTTGAACCAAGTGAAATCTTATTTTCTTTGACCACTTAAAGCTGAACTTATTAAGTGAAGATGAATGCAGTGAACTACTACATTACTCGTCAATAAGAAGGCATTATTTATCAAATTTATCATCCTAGACTTATGATTATGCATAATGTTAGTAAATTTGATTAATTAAGTGTGATTTATCATATTTACCACTATGAACTGGTGACTCTGCATAATCACCAATAAATGTGATTAATTCGCAATATATGAAATAAATTTATCACATTTACCGAAATTGTTGGTGTTTATGCATAATGACCAGATTCATCACTTTTACTATAAACATATACAGTATATTACAGAAATCAATTAGCTTTAAGTTTAGTAAAGTACAAAATATCATTTACCTTTATTTTTTCCCTATCAAAAATGTATTAATTAGATAGAAAATATCAATTTCTTGTTATTTATTAAATTAGAGGAAAATAATAAATTATTATATTAATTAAAAGAAAATAATTATTAGTGAATTTTTTTTGAAAGACTCATTATAAATACAAAAACAAGTTGAATACATTCTTAAAATATAATCATATATAGATTTATATATTTTAGAAGCTTTTTAAATTATCAATTTTATATGGTATACTGAAATTTTATTATGATAAATAAGAAATAGTTGACATTTTCTAGTCTATTAATGTTTGTTTTTGATAGAAAAAATTTTAAGTTGTTTAGGTTTATAAAATTTTTGAGCATTTATCATGAAATTACAACAAAATTAACGTGTAATTAATTAATGTGTAACAATTCTAATTTTGATTTATTGAATGGAATAAAAGGATCATGATAAGAGTGTTCATGAATTAGAGTTTGTCTATATCAGTTTAATAAATTAGGTAAAATGTTAATTTTAATGAAATTCACATATATTATTATGATCCACTAAAGAATCAAGCCTATTGAAAATGATTGAAATATTAGTGACATGGTAAGAGATTTTCATATATTTTGAGACCCTATCTTGCATAAAAATATTCTTTAATTTGATTGAAGTCATGCATACTATTAGAGAAGCAAACTATTAGAGATTATTGTTGGATCATATCTGTCTAGATATTTGTTTGTTAAAACAGTAGCTTACATAAGTATTATTTAATGTGAATAAAAGTGATCACATATATTATAGGGATCTACTAGAAGATCAAGTTTGTTAAAAAAAAACTATCAAAATTGGATTAATATTACAAATTTAATAATTATCCAATTTTGATTTTCTGAAGAATGTAAAATTGAATAATGAAAGGATTATGCAATCAATTTGTCAATCTTAACTAGCTTGTATTTATTTAATAAATGAAAAATAAATATTGATTTATTTAAAAAAAAATGGTTATTATCAAGCTTTCTTTTTCAGTAGATCTTTTCAAATTTCTTTCAATAAATGCTATGATGAATTAATTATTTTTATCATGTTTATGAATTACAAGTTGAGAATTGCTATTATAAATCTTTTGAATGTAGATTTATAAAATTTGATTTTGAATTCTGAACTTCTTTCATAAATCAGATTTGAAACATTGTGTATTTCAATAGTTTCTGTTAAGTAAGTATATCAAATGATATCTCTGCTGACACTTAATTGGATGCATTAATGTCATAGTTACTTAAACATTCATTGATATGGAAAATTTCTCAAATTTGTATTGAATCTGCATTTATGTAAGCCTAATTTGATTTCAGGGAGAAAAATATGATGGTCGTCGAGCAGATGTATGGAGTTGCGGAGTTATATTATATGCTTTACTTGTGGTGAGATATAATTTTGATATCTCTATAATTTAAATTTTTTGATATCTATAGCTTATTATGTTGAAAATAAAACAAATAAAATGAACTTTATAAAATATTACAATAATTTTTTTAGTTGAGCTCTTTGGGTGATTGCTGCTGTTGTTTCATTATTAATAAACGTACATGTATTAACTTATTTTCTTATATAAATATTGCATTATTCTGATTATAATTTTCAGAATATTCAATTTTGTGCTTATAGATTAGCTAATAAATATGCCCATCAAAAATTAAAAGTAAAATTAAAAATAGTTAAGGGATCTACATAATTAACAATTATCAATCACTGTATCACAATAATATCAAATTATAGTTTCATTTAATATCAGTTTACTCTAAAATTCTGTCTTCATTTCTTGATTGTTAATTTTTATCAATCAAAAAAAGAATGCAATTTTGATAGTAATTTTTTTATCAATAGCAAATTTATCAAAATGAATCATCAATAATTTACCTTTATTTTAATTTTATCAATAATTTCTTTAAATTACAATTCAAAATATTCAATTGTTTTTTTATTCATTTTAAATTTTTTATGTAACTGCATCTTATTTAGGTTATTTTATCATTTATACATTATCATTAATAAATAAATTATAAAATCATTGATATTTCAATTTTTTTTAATTTTTTCTAATTAATTTTAATATTTATTGCAAAATAAATTATCATCAAATATATATACAGATTTTCCCTGTTTTATGAAAGTTTGCCTTAAGCCATATCACTTTTATGAGAAATCTAAATTTGTATTTGTTTTCTCTAACCAAAAGAAATCTGAAGAAAATTTTTGCTTCTATGAAAAAAATTGGCCAGATGATTGTGGTAATGCACTAAGTTACTATCCTGGAGGACCAGCTTCAATTCCAGATCCCACACCTCCAGTATTTTTTTTTTTTTTTCATGAGGGCTGCACTTCCAAGCCATTAAACCCCATCCTTCAACCTTCTAGTTGATCCATCAAATATATTGACCTAACAGTGATGGTCTCTAAAAATTGTTGCTGTTGGATATTGTATATATCTGGGATCGCCAAACATCATGGCACTACAAGCAACATAAGAGAATCTCAAATAATTAAGAGCCGCAATCAGTTTCTTTTTGGGTCAAGGTTTTTTTTTCTGAGTAATCTTAAGAATGGTTTCAAAAATTGTTTTCTAAAATATTGTAAAACAATAATAAAAGTTAAAAATTGATGATCAGCATGAGATGAATATAGCCAACATTTTATCGATGATCAGTTAAAAAGCAAAATTATTGAAGATTTTGATGATGATCTTTTAATTTTAAATAATAAATTTTTATTTGGATAGGGTGCCTTACCATTTGATGATGACAATTTACGTCAGCTTTTGGAAAAAGTGAAACGTGGAGTATTTCACATTCCCCATTTTGTACCTCCTGAATGCCAAGAATTATTAAGAGGCATGATAGAAGTAAACACTGAGAAAAGAATGACAGTAAGTTTATAAAAATGCATATATATATAAGACTTTCGAATAATTAGTTATACAGTAACAAACTTCCATTCTTGTCTGAGTTAAAAGACGCTTTGGTGAGGAGAATATTGTAGAAGAAAAATCGATAAATGTGAATATGTTTAATCAAACGTAGGTCTTATATAAGACAACAGTAGATATAACTAAATACAATATTATTAAATACAGAGTGAAGAAAAACTTATGCCGTAAAATTTTGTATACGAATAGGGGACTTCGATAAAAAATCGAAAATGTCTAATAAACATATGGTCTAAATGGCACCGTTTACGAGTTATACCCCTTTAAAGGTAACCAATCACAATCGAGTACACACAGTAGCGCCGAGAGAAAGCCGAAAGAAATCCCGGGCACACGTACCAACCAGGTTTTTGGCCTAAATTCTTATTGTTAGGAAGCTGTTTGGGCCCCTCATTCTTTTACGGGCCCGCGGAAAGTGTCTCCTCTTCCTTGCCCTCTCGGCGCCACTGAGTACACAAAGCATCTCGATGCGTCGCTCTCCTACTTACTACCGGGTAGTAAGGCGGCGATTGACGCGTCTTAGCAACGCGACGCGTCATGATACTTTGTGCACTCGATGGTGATTGGCTAGTTTTAAAGGGGTATAGCTTGAAAACGGTGCTATTTAGACCATATATTAGAAATTTTCCATTTTTTATCGAAGTCCCCTATTAGTATACAAAATTTTACGACGAAGTTTTTCTTCACCTATATAAGTAAAATCATCATAGTTTATGATGTTCATCTATAATGAATAGAATTAGAATATAAAGTTTAAAAAATTGAATTCCTTAACATATATTTGCCATTTTAAAAATATTAAGTAACTTTAATGTATCAAAACAATAATTGTACTGTAGTTATAAATATTCATTATATATTAAGACCCGTTTAAAGGCCGGTTCACAATAAGCGATTTGGTGAGAGATGTCCGTTTAAACGCGAAAATCCCCATGGCAACGGTAGTGACCTCGTCAGCGCTCGTGTTCAGACTATAGACCAATTCACACTACAGCGAGTGCGCGTTTAAACGCGAAGGTCACCACTCAGCGCGGCTCTGTTCAGACTATAGACCAATTCACACTACAGCGAGTGCGCGTTTAAACGCGAAGGTCACCGTGCCAATGGTAGTGACCTCGTTAGCGCGCGTCAATATTCGCGCGAGTCTCCCGAACAGACTCGCGCGCTAAACGCACGCGTCTGTACACGCTGAGAGAACTAATAGAAATCAGAGTTTCATTTCAACCTCAATTTTAATCTTATAGTTTGAATTATTGATGCATAGTTTCCATATAACAGATCATTATATTTATAAGGAATTAGAACTCTAGACTTATTACGTATTTTTCTGCGAAATAAAGCAAATGTGTGATTAATTAGGCATAGCATACCGATTTGCAATATCAAAAAAATCACATTTTTTTGTCTAAAAGGTGTTATTTGAATATATTTTTCGTGAATCATCGTCAAGCTTCCTTATCATACCGATTTGCAATATCAAAAAAATCACATTTTTTGTCTAAAAGGTGTTATTTGAATATATTTTTCGTGAATCATCGTCAAGCTTCCTTAATTAAACACTTAGTTGATTTAAAATTATTAATAATAACAGAGATTTACAAAAAACTTTCCCATATTCAACTTATTAAAATGGAGAACGTATACACTACAGTAAAATAAGTCGACCGCTGTCATTGGTTAATCAGTGCATATGCATGGCCGTCCATGATTGGCTTCCTCCAAATACGCACGCCGATATGTGAACAATGCGAACGCGATCACTCGTACGTGTGTGGCTGTTTCGCGTGGCATCATAGATGAGTGCGTCTCGCTCACTCGCTGTAGTGTGAACCGGCCTTTATAGCGAGTACACGAGACGCGCGAGTCTACGATAACTTGCGAAATACGTACACATGCGCGTGTGATCGCGTTCATATTGTTCAGATGTAGGCGTGCATATTTGAAGGAAGCCAATCATGGACGGTCATGGAATGCATGGTCAATGAGAGCGGTCGACATTGGTAAAATGTTTACTACAAAGCTGGCTATTCTTCCCTGTCTGCCAGTTTTTTCGTCTTATAGCAATAATCCATTTATAAACAATTTCAAGCCGATTATGAGGAAATCTATCAATATTTACATACAGGCAAAATATGTCGTACTGATATATCGTCGAATTTTATCAAACCATTGAAAATAAAAAATATATAATATTTTCTCACCCATGAAAGCTGTAACTTCTTATCACCTGTTATTCTCTGATTGTTACATCATTACGCTACACGACACATAATCACAATGCAATAAAACAGGATAAAAAAAGCAAAAACACGCGCATGCATCGGCAATCTTCCCAGCGGTTTCATTTTTCTAACCGTATTGCTAACCATCAGTAGCTTTGTGTTTTGCTGATAACGTCATAATTAGCGCAGCCTATCCAGTATAAATTAAAATCTTTGTGTGGAATCCAGACTTAAATTATGTTAGCAAGTATATTTTCTATTATTTTGTCTTTGGATTGAATAAATTGCATTTTATGTTTCGTATTTATTGGTAAGAGTCTTCATTTTTAACAAAAAATTATTAAAATCTATTATAATATAGAACTGAAAAGTAATTACATTACGTAAAAACATATTTTTAGAACTTTATTTCATGTTATTCTAGTTTTATTAGGTGATAATCTCAAAACTTTTCTCTTCTTAAAATATTAAATTTTATCAGAAAGTCGGATTATCTTATTTAAACCCATTTTTTTTTTTTTTACTGAATTTCTTTAAATAAATTTTCTTATAAATTTTATTACTAATTCTAAATTTTATTATTAACTACTAATAAGAATTCCATTTTACAAAACTAAAATACCTTTTTTTCCAACGTGGGAATTGGAAGAAAATTAACGCATTCTTTTATTTTGGATATTTATAACTTAAAGTATTTAATTAAAATACTACATTAGCAGTTTATAAACTTATTTTAATCAAGCACGACTTCATTAGTAAAGAAAAAATAGTGTGATCCTCATACAAGAGATGTGTAAATTTCTTATGCATCCCCTTAGAAATGTGTGCACCACACTTCAAAGCCCAATATCATCAGTAACATAATGTAATAGAAACATAAGATCATCAAAATGACGGTCGTCTCCACCACTCAAATAGGTTGGATTGACCACCAAAATAGGATGAGGATCAATGGGCCAGGTATAGATTTTCCCGAAAAAATATATACCTAGTTATCTACTCTAGGTTACATGAAATCCATTCAGGTTAACCTAGCCTAACTTGAATGGCTGAAAGCCATCCATTCATGTTAGGCTAGGTTAGATTATAGTTAAGCTGCCATATTTCACGAGGGATATTTTGTATTTGGCGGACTTATGGATTATTATTATTATTTTTATGCAAAATAAGAGGATAATATAGGATCGTTGATGATAAAAATTAAATATTACAACAAATATAAATAAATTAATGAATATATTTATATATCGAGAAAAATTGGGGTGCTGCAGTTCCGCAGTGCATTGATCGTTCTAGAATTTCATGTTTGAATTATAAATATTGAGATTTTATAATCTCAACTGCAACTATTATTATGTAGAGTTAACTTATTAGAATTAAAATATATACTGCATTTGTATTCCACTTCTGTTCAACATAATATTGCATAAATTTAATTGATATATATATATATATATATATTGATATATTTTATTGATATATATAT
>AYEL01090670.1:0-56575 GCA_000484575.1 Olivierus martensii
TATTACAATACAAAAACAATAGTAAACATCTGGTACAAAAATCGTAATGCTTAAGTTCGCATATTAGATTTACGGATCTCATATTTCCATGCTTTGGAAAACTCTTCTGCTTGCTGAGCGTTTATGACCTGTTCTCTTTCTGCTGCTCTTATGATTTCTATTTTCTCCAATGTGCATAGATCTCCCTGGATTTGTGCTTTTTTGGTAATCCTTGCTTTCTCCCATAGGATTCTTACGTCTTTCTCAAGTGCCCTTTGGGCTAGTGCTGTCGCAGGTACGCCTTTCCGTACGTTGTTCTTGTGTTCGCTTATCCTATCCTTAAAGTTCCTTTTCGTGGCGCCTATGTATACCTCCCTTTTCTGGTCTTGTATGTTGTCTATAGGGATCCTATAAACACCTGATTCTAGTTCGTTCCTTCTTTTCTTTTTATCGTTTCTCACTAGACTAAAGATCGTTGGTGGTCTTTTGTATGTGCACTTTGTATTGTTCATCTTTAGGGCTTTCGGTAGCGTATGGTCATATGATCCGTGGTCTTATAAGAAAACGTCCTTTCGAGCCTATTTTAGGCGTGCCCTCACTCACTGTAGCAATGATAAGCACTTGAAGATTGAGCTCAGCAGAATCTATCAAAGTGGGGCCAAACACGGATACACCTATAAGTTCATGTGTAAACTATACCTCGAGCAGAAGGATAAGATTAGAGAAGACTCCCATGATGTAGCACAGGCCCAGTACGATGAAATGTTGCCTAACTCACCCGTGCAAGTAAAAACCATATAAGACAAATGAGTACAGGACGCTACCGAAAGCCCTAAAGATGAACAATACAAAGTGCACATACAAAAGACCACCGACGATCTTTAGTCTAGTGAGAAACGATAAAAAGAAAAGAAGGAACGAACTAGAATCAGGTGTTTATAGGATCCCTATAGACAACATACAAGACCAGAAAAGGGAGGTATACATAGGCGCCACGAAAAGGAACTTTAAGGATAGGATAAGCGAACACAAGAACAACGTACGGAAAGGCGTACCTGCGACAGCACTAGCCCAAAGGGCACTTGAGAAAGACGTAAGAATCCTATGGGAGAAAGCAAGGATTACCAAAAAAGCACAAATCCAGGGAGATCTATGCACATTGGAGAAAATAGAAATCATAAGAACAGCAGAAAGAGAACAGGTCATAAACGCTCAGCAAGCAGAAGAGTTTTCCAAAGCATGGAGATATGAGATCCGTAAATCTAATATGCGAACTTAAGCATTACAATTTTTGTACCAGATGTTTACTATTGTTTTTGTATTGTAATACTTTGTTTATATTTTTATTCTGATATTATGTTATATTCCAATAATATTGTTTTATTTATTCTAATGTTTTATTAATTAACATTGTAATTTTTAAATTACAATGTTAATTAATAAAATACGTAATATTTTAATACGTAATATTTTGTTAAATAGTATATTTGCCATACTGTATTTTTCTTGAAATGCTCTTCGGCTTTGTTGATTTTTCAAATCTGTAATGACGTTCTATTTTGGAATGTTTGTTTGAAAAAACTCTTGTATTCTAAAACGCATGTAACTGAGGATGGTATAAAGAAATAGTAAACATAAGAACGTTCTCGGTATATGTTAAAGTAATAAAACTTGTTGTTTCTTGACTGCTGGTTAGTGCTGTTGAAAATATTGAACCTTAACGTTTGGTTTCCAGGCAGTTCTCTAGTAGATGATAAACTTTGTTAAAATAAAATAATTATTATTTATCAATTTTATACTGTGATAATATAAAATTAATTAATTAATAATTATCACAGAATAAAATAGAACACAAAACAGAATAGAAATCTCAAATATCAAAACAGAATAGAAAATTATTAATTATTAGTATTAGTACTCCTGTCTTTCTTTATTAACAGAACAGAAAATATTATTATTAATTATTTTCTGTTCTGTTTTGATTATAATTAATAAATATAGAGTGTACCGTATTTCTTCCATTCTAATATATATATTTTTCCTCTTTTTGAATAATGAAAATTATTCAAATTTTATTGTAAATCTAAAATAAAAATATTTAAAATATCATCAGATCATTTTTTGACAACACAAAGAATAAGAAATACTTCATATTTCAATTTCTGTAATAAAAGTCATCAGAAGTCATCTGTCATCTTGTTTAAAGTTCTGATATGCTAAGTGTCTGGTATACAATGTATTTGTTTTTTTACTATATTTGAATTTTTACATATTATAAAATAAGAATTTAAATTGTGATAGACATTTATTAAAAACAATTTTATTTATTTAAATAAATTAATGTGATCAAATTTTCCTGAATGATAAATAAATAACATACAGGATAAAATTTCCATTGTTTATTACATGTTAAAATCATGAGAATTTATCAGCTGCTGTCCATTATTTCAATCAAGGTTAATTAAATCATTCTTGAATTTGTTTTAATTTTAAGATTATATTATATTATATATGTATATATATTATGTTTTTTAATGTAAACAAATAAAGGAGAACAAGCTGGATTCTGTATTAGTTTGTTCTCCAGCAATTCAGGAAATCTCATAATTTTCTTTATTTTAGTTACAAAAGATTGTATTGAGTCTTCTTTTAATTCAACAGAGCCTTGAATGGATATAAAATCTTTGAACATATTTTGATATTGGATATTAGTCATAATAACAAACTTTTTGATTTTATCATCCTAGTGAGATCAGATCTTGTTCTTTAGACCAGGCTTTTGTATTACTAATAGTAGCAGTCATATATTTATTATCATGAAAAACTCATTACCTTTTTTTCTTTTTTCATAGTATTATAAAATTCCATCTTTTAAGTTGTTTATTGCAATTGTGTAATGGGCTCAAAGTAATTTCTACAGTAGAAGTCATTCAAGAATAGAATCATTTTTCTTAAAAGCATATGCAGAACCAGTTAAGAGATCTTTTACATATTGAGGAGAACAAAACTAATACAGAAATTCAACTTGTCCTCCTTTATGTGCTTATATTAAAATACATAAGCAATCAGTTTCTATTCATCAGATGGTGAATAAAATCAGTTCACCTTTTTACTATCTTGAAAAAAGGATTACAAAGTGATATAATATTATACTGAAATTTTATCCATACATTTCCCACTTTTTGGCATATTTTATTAACAGATTAATGGAGAATGGTCCACTTCCTGAAAAAACAATAGCAATTATGAATAAGAAGCTCTATCCTTCTATAAATCTCCCACTTACATGTCTGTTCTCATATAGATTTATGTTACATCATCATTCTGAGGATTTTACCTCTAGAAATGCTTAGAAATATTTATCACTTTATAACTCCTATTTTCAATTTGCCTTGTAACTCCTATAGACAGACCTTTTTCTTGTTTTTAAAACAAGAAAAAGATCAAATCTTAATAATATCTTGTATACTATGGATATCTCTCCGTGATACAAAGATATCATCCACGTATCTAAGATATAATTTAATATATGGTAAATAGAGTGGAAGGATTTGATCTTTATGTCTAAAAACACATTCTTCCATTATACCAGCTTTTTAGACATAAAAAACAATCCTTCCACCCTATTTACCATATATTAAATTATATCTTAAATATGTTAATAATATCTTTATATCATGGAGAGATATCCATAAGGTGCAAGATCTTATTAAGGACTTTAATGATGCAGAACTGGGCATTTGCAGTTAATCAGCTTTTTCAAAATATAGTTTCATTTCCTTGAGGTAAATATTGATGTTATAGGACCAGATTATAAAACATTGGCTTATAGAAAGCCCACATTTTTACCTGTTATTATTCTAGCCTGGTCAAATGACTCATGTTTCTATAACAAAGCAGCATTTAGATCTCTCTTTCAAAGAATTATGACTCATTGTAACACCTTAGAAGCTAAACAAAATGAGCTAAATACTGTCTTGAAATATGGTGCTATTCATGGCTATATATATTCTTTCATATTAAAATTGTATGGGTTATCAGTTTTACCAAAAAAATATTCAGTTACATCCTGATACTCATCATATTCTGTACTTTGATATTGATTCATTTTAAAAGTATTCCCAATTGATAAAGAAAAAAGCTAATAAGATACAAATAAATAAAGTTCAACCTGCTTCCTAATTAATTCTAAGTTAAGACACGCCTTTATATCAGGAAAAACTTTTATTAACAAAGAGTAAAATGTTTTTGGTTTATTATAAGACCTGCATCAGTACATAAATGATGAATGGAATTTGAATAATTAAGGTTGGAACACATTCAAATTAAAAGTCCAGAATACATTCAAAATTATATTATATAATAGTAGTGTATGAGTTTGCATAAAGATTAAGTTTTTCTATTATATATTTGTTATGTATTATTAAATAAATTATTATTTTTTTTCCTGCTATAAAGGCTTGTCTTAACTTAGAAAAAAGCTAATATTACCATTTAACGTTCAGCTCACAGAGCAGGCAATAACATACACAAAAGTTCGTTAAAACATATAAATTTTAATTAAAGTATTTTTGGCTTTATCCAGCCTTCATCAGTTGGCTGAAACATGGGTTTCACATTTTTACCATTGTACCATATGGGAGAGCATGCAACAGGAATTACAGTGGATTGTAAAACAAGCTGAAAGACATGGCTATCATCCTAATACGATTTAGAAATTATGGAACAGGATGAAAGTGAAAGGGAGAAACCAGAGTACCGCTGAAGAAACTGGAACTAGAGAGGATTTTAGACAATTACCGTACACTATGGAAGTGAATCCTTTTTTCCTGAGACATAGGAAGAAATTAGAGCGAGAGACAGGAAAGAGGATAGCCTTTAGGAGAACAAATAACATATTTAATATAATTAGAAACAATAAATCCAGGAAAAATCCAATGAGCCTTCCAGGTGTCTATGAGATACCAATAACAAATCGGGATACAGAGAAAGAAGAAATATATATTGGGTCTACGTATAGATCCATTAAGAAAAGTGTGGAAGAGCATAAAGCTGATGCAGAAGGTAAGAAAGATAATACTGCCATTGCTCAGAGATTGATGAATTATGACGCCACTGTGAATTGGGATCGAACAAAAGTGATTAAGATTATTGATGACCCACATAAAATTAGGATGGCTGAGACTATAGAAATTTTTTCTAATAAATTGAGAGGGTTTAACATTATAAACTATAATGAACTGGAAAAAGTTAATGCAGCATGGGAATACAAGGAAAATAAGATTAGGGCATTGAATAAACAGATGCAGCATATACGTCAAACGGACCTACTACAAATAGGGAGTAATATTGGTAATCTTGAAGGACAGTAATTGGGTTATTATTTTTGCACCAGGAATTATGACATAATATGACATGACTCCGAATTTTAATATTTATTCAAATTTAGAATTTTTATAAATTAGAATGCTTTTTGAATGTATAATGGTATTTAATGTATTCTTTTTGTATTGTTTGTACTATTTACTGATGAGGGCTGGATAAAGCTGAAAGTACTTTAATTAAAATTTATATCAATGTTAATTAGTTTTAAAATTTATGTTTTAATGAACTTTTGTGTATGTTATTGCCTGCTCTGTGAGCTGAACGTTAAATAGTTTATTAATATTGAGCAATGTAAGGTAAAGATGTCTTTAAGCTAATATTAATATTACATACAAGAGACTGCCTAGAAGAATTCTAAAACCCATATATTTATGCTCAAGAATTTATAAATTCCCAGCTTTTAACAAAAATATAAATTGCAAGGAGGAATATATATAGGAAAAAACCAAATTTTAGTTATAAAAAAACATAGCATATAAGTATATATTTCAGCTATAAAAAAGGAACTCTTTGATGTTCCTTTTTATATCAAAGATTAAAGGAACATGAATGAGATATTGTTTCAGACAACCTAACTACAGCATTAATAAAAAGATGTTAAAAATAATAAAGATAGATGTAAAAATGGATTGAAGAAAAAATTGTTAAGCAAGCTAATAATGAAATTGAAGTCAATGGTAAAAAATGTGAAACCCATGTTTAAGCCAACCTCCCAACTTTCAAGTATTAGAATAATATAATGTTCATTGAAATAAATTGATAATTTCTTTTACAATTTTAAAAATTTTCTAAATTCATTTCAAAATGGCCTTATTTATTCCAATACTGAACTATTGGAATAAATAAGGCTATTATGTAAAAATGCCAGACTTATAGTATTGAAATGTGCAATGCAATGCAATGAAAAAACTGAATAGAGAGAGACCAAATTGTGTCATGTTGCATTCAGTTGCACTTCTCTACAATATGATTTTATTGAAATGTTTGTTCAGCAGAAAATATCAAAGAAATATTAAAATTTTTTTGCCATTTCTAAATCTTAACAAAAGTATTTATTATAGTTTAATTGATGATAATTCAGAATCAAAACATTTGATGAAAATTTTGCTGCAACTGATAAGAGAGAAAAGCCAGCCAGCATACATGCAGTTGTAAAAAATGCAAATCTGATGTCTGAAATCAGCTGAGAAATAATTTGTTCCATATTTTCTAAATAATCTGAAATGTACAAACTGTTGATCAGAAACATCAGAGATATTTCTATTTAATATTAACTATTGATACTTATGCTTGTGATATTATGTTTACTCATTAAAAAGATTGATCTTCACATTTCTGACCTTATTTGTGAAGCATGCAGTAAATTAATATTTTTGAATGTATTTAAATATGAACATTTATATATATCTGCATATTTTTAATAATATAAATAAAAAGAAATAGACATTTTTAGAAATACATATGGCACATACTTATTTCAATGAAATGTAACATTCATTGAAATAAATCATCCTCATGCAAAGAGAATGCAATGAGACCCTTTTATATATATTCAGTTATTTTGTGCAATATTCAATATTTACATATCTATACAAAATTTATATAAATTAGTTTTGTAATTTTGTGCAACATTATATAAATCATACATATCCACATATTTTAAACAAAAAAATAAAATAAAATGAATCAGGAATACAATGATCTTTGTTAGGAATAAATATAGTGGATCTCACATGGCTGGTAAAATGGGAACAAAGTACAACTGAGTCAACAAATCTTATGATCTTGCAAAAAATTTTCCAGTTTTTTATTATTCCATGTATATAAGCCAACCTCTTTTTCAATAATTTTTTGAAAAATATTTATTGCCTTATACATGAATATATATAGTAAGGAAAAAAAATCAAACTTTTAATAATAAATAATAGCTGCAATATCATTTACTCACGCCAAAGAAGAATGAAATAACAGTTCCTTTGTTAATTGCAAAGCACTTTTTTAAATGACTGTTCACACCTGAGTATAAATGTTTTTTGATGGTTTATGAATTTATCACTTCATCTCTGAACATAGCTGAACACAAATTTATTCATTCATATTCTAAACAAAATCTGTTTGTTTGCTCATGCGTATTTGTCTGTGCTCACCTAGTATAAATCCACTGTAAGAAAAGGCATTTTATACTTACTAAGTATCACTGTTAAATAACTGGATTGTTTGCTCAGGTAATTAACAATGAGACAAAGCAATATAGGAGAAAAATTATTAAGCTTGAATCTTTTTGAAATAGTTGAGTCTATTTTTGACAAGCTGAATCAGTTTGTTTGTGCATGTGCATCATTGTTAGTGGAAGTACATATATTATGCTGCTGAAATCATAATGAATTTGAAAATTAAGAAGCAAATTAATCTGAAATTTCTTGTCAAATTGAAAAAAAATCTGCATGGTTTGTTGGAGAAGGTTTACAAAGATGATTGTATAGTACATATGCAAGTTATTTGAGTGGCACAAAAGGTTAGGCATTATTGATTTGTTTTTTCTTTTTTATTACTAAAGAGAGTAATTTTGGTTGAATGACCAAAATTACTCTCAGTTACAGATAGTTGACCAAAAGTACTAGATTGATATTCTGATTAAGTTGTGGGAAAGAATGAGAAAAAAGAGACTGAGTTATAGGAAAATGATGAATGGACTATTCACCAGGAGAATGCTTAATTGCTCAAAGCATTTTCTATGAAGAAGTTTATGGCAGAAAAAAAAACATATTGATGCTGGATCATCAATTCTATTTCCAGATTTTTGTGACTTTTGACTTTTTTTATTCCCCAAAATCAAAAGTGTATTAAAAGGACCTCTCTGGCCTGCTTTCGGTCCATAGGAGTGGTCAAAGCAAAAATGGTGAAGTTGTTTAAAGGTCTAATAGAAATGGACTTACATCTTTGTTTAGAACAATGGAAGAAATGAAATTTAATTATGTGTAGATAGGGAAGGAAAATATAATGAATGGGATAAAAATTAAACTGTACAATATTTTAATAAACTGACTCAAAGATACTCATTGTGTCTGGATGCAAATTAAACAATACAAACTAAACTAGCCTTTAATTGTGCAAAGTAACAAAAATTACATAAATTAAAAAATACAAGCACTTTCCATCTCAACATATGGAGACCATTATCAACTATGGTAAAGGAATGAAGTGAGGCATGAGCAGCCTTGAGTCATCCTTCTACAATTCCAAGTTTATATACAGCATTTTTTGGTAATAAATAGTAATAATTTGATATAAGTAATGGTTTTTGTTTTTTTAGTGAAAGAATGGCAATATTCAAGTTTTTTAGAAAGTCTCTTGGTAATTGTCGAATTTTAAGTTGAAATAATTTCTGTATGAAATTCCTGCATATAACTGAAAAGGGCCAAATTACAAGTATAAATGCATCTTAAAAAGCATTGAATTTTGATTATGAAAAATTGTTTAGTATAATTTTATGTTTATGTATAGTATTTTAAGTTGATTTAAGTTCTTTTGAATTTTGTAATAAATTAATATTTTAATTTTATAAAAAATGGTTTAACTTTATAAAAATATTTAGAAGAAAATTTCTAAATATTTTTATAAAAATGGTTTAACTTGCCTCCTGGCTTTGCAAAACACTGAGAACCAACGTGATTTTTTAAAGTTTGGCTTAACCGGAACAAATTTGGAATACTTGGTACCAGTACATTTAATTCCAAGTTTGTTTATACTGATCTACTAAAGACAGAAAGTTCCTTCAGACCAATGACTTAAAATTCCTTATCTTGGATAAATCACATTATCATTTGCTGCTCTGAAGTCTTCCAATCTAAAATACAGTATTTCTTAGTCATCTAACTGCTCTAAATTGCTCAATAACATTTCTTCAAAAATTGGTTCAAAAGTCAAGCCTGTCATTCACATTGATGGTTCTCTGTATTTTCTCTAGTTAAAATCCTACCTTCTCTCTAACATCAATGTTCCAAACATTTTCTTTCAAGTTAAATTCCATAAATTAAATTACCCATTTTGCACCTTAGTTAATAAATATTCTCATTCTACTTTTAATCTGGAAAATCCCTTTCAACTTATCTTCCTAACTTTCTTCCTCCATCTGTCTGTATTATGTTTTCATCTCAGGAAGCTAAAAAAATGCTTTCTTTTTTTGCAAATATCCATAATTTATTATCTTTTACCTCTTTAAACTGAATATTGTTAACCTCTACCCCTCTTTTCCTTCTTTCAAAGCTGTTATACTCACCAAGTCTACTCTCATCTCATTCTGTTCCTGTATCTAGATTTAGGGTCATCACTGAAGTTCTTTTTCTCAAAATTAAAAATAATTATTTCCAGTTTAATGGCTCTTATCTTCTTTCAGCAGGATGGTATGTCAATTGGTTCACCATTGTCAGCATTCTTGTTAAATTTGTCATCCATAACTTGAGCATAAAAATCTTCCATGCTCCTTTATGTATACTTTATCCACCTTTTTATATTTGCTACATGGATGATCGCCTCATATTCTGGCAGGGCATCAATGAACAAATCCACTTTTGAAACTGTTTATTATTCTATAAAATTCTCTGTCAATCATTAGACTGACAATTCCATTTCCTCCTTCAACTTATTTATCATCAATACTGTCACCTCCTTTTTTTCTTTTATATTCCATATAATTTATATGCAACCTCCAGTCCTAACTCATAACAATTTGGTTATTATAAAGATACATCTATTATTCCTCTCATTCACCATTCCTATAGCCTTCCATTTAGTCCAGTGTTTTTCAACCTTTTTTTATATCATGGCACACTTGAACCTATAGTTAAACTTCTGTGGCACACTTAAATTATGATGATCAAAGAAAGACTCTACTTGAAAGATTATTGGATGATGTGAAAATGAAAATATCCTGCTTATTGGTGTAAATTTTAATTCGGTGGGGAATACAGTCACTTAAAAGAATAGCTTATTCGAATGACGTCAAAACTTACCGAACTACCTCTTTGCCTTTATGCATACGGTGTTAATAGTTTGCGGTTGGCATCGGTAACTTCTGACGTCAACAAGATCCGGTAATTCTGCAACTCTGTTAGTTTTATGCATGCAGCCCTAAGTAGATAAACATAAGTAAAAATAAATGTATTTAAAGTAAGTATATTTTTTTATTAATTATTGAAACCATGCAATTCAGTTTTTTTCTTTGTAGATGTTTAAAGTTGAATGAATACATGAATTTTTCTTTGAAATTTTTTATTAATTGCACTTATTTATAATTATCTATTATAATAATTTTGTTCATCCTCATTAGTGTCACGTACAACATTAGACTGAAATAGCTCAAAAATTATGCAATCAAATTTTATAAATCCTTTTGATTTAAGTTTCTATGGGTTGAAATTAGAGATTTGGATTAAGTATGCTTTTAAAATAACTTCTCAAATATCGGTATAATTTTATAACTTATTGGATAGATGGCGCAATGTGTCCGCCTGAGATGTTGGCTTTCTGTTAGATTAAGTTAGGTCTTATCTCTCAGACGATGATTATATATTATTTAATAGTTAAGGATATATAGTAATTAAGACAAAAATCAATAAATTTTACAAACATCTTTCATTTTAATGTATTTGTATGTTTTTTTTTTATATCAGAGATGTTTGACATCACACTGTTTCTCATACGAGAAAATAAAACTAAAACTGAATAGTCCTTTTATAATCTGTACAGGCAGTGAATACTTTCAAATAACTTTAGGGAAATTTAGCGGTGAATGAAGTAATTGACAGTCATACTACAACATGTCTCCTCATCCATTCGCCTTGGTTGACAGCTTATATCTTTAAACGAAATATCGGCGACCCCTTTTACCCGAGAAAATATTTTCGTGATCCTAGATATAGAGGTATATAAACTAGGAATACGAATTAAAGCATTTGCAAAAATTTCTGCGACCCCCAACTTTGTTACGAGACCCCACTTTGAGAAGCACTCCTATAAGCTGCTATGCCTGCCCAGTAAATACCGAAACGAAATATCAAAATACGTTCAACATCCTTAAATTTTTCTAAGAGATATCTCCGTTGGTCAAGATAACAATCTATAATCATGTGCAGGCCGCCGAGAGGGTGACATCAGTGACTTTTGTCACGGGGTCGCCATCGAAAAGGGCACAATCGTCAATCCCCGATGTATCGTGTAACGTGTCCGATAATTCACAGAGCGCACTGTCTACCACCCAAAGCAGTCATGCAAAAATTAACTTTTTTACACATAACAGTATTTTGTTAGACGAAGGTTTTTAAATTTTTATTTAATGTTTGTTTTTTGTACATTATGTCATGTATGGAATATTAAATTTATTGTACACGTTTTTAAATAAATGTTTAATATTTGATATTACTTTTTGTTTATTAAACGAAAGTGACGCACTTTTTTAAATGAGGCCTGGACCACAGACTTATCACGGGCCCGGAAATTTCTCTGGATGGCCCTAGTGATGTGTCATAATTAGGCAGTTTTGTTAATGAAAACATTCGCGATGGACCATGTGCCAATGATCATTTCTCCGAATAACAAATAAGCATGTGTAGATTGATTCAACTGTTAGACTAAAATATAGTAATAAAACAACAAAAGAAAATAGCCGAAAATACACCAAATAATTTATCTAAGATGAATTTGAGCCACCAGATGATACAATTTTAATTTTGTAATGTCCGTAAAGTAGTGCCAAACGAGAGTTCAATCTATAAGTCAACGATCACAAAAAGAAACAGAAATGAAATCGGTGATATATTCGAAATAGATTGCTATAATAATGACTATTTACTAGAGTTAGCAATTCACCTACCGACAGGTAATTAAATGTGCAATCATCTGTTCCATTGTGTTAAAGATTCGTATGAAAAGGCATGCATATTTCGAAAATGGTACCAAATTTCACCTCTGATTGTTTTATGAACTTTAACCCATAGATTCTCTCTTTCGTTTGGTACTACTTTTGCAGACTTTATAATCACTATTAAACTCTGTTGCAGCTATTCGTCTAACAAAATACTGTTATGTGTAAAAAAGTTAACTTTTGCATGACTGCTTTGGGTGGTAGACAGTGCGCTCTGTGAATTATCGGACACGTTACACGATACATCGGGGATTGACGATTGTGCCCTTTTCGATGGCGACCCCGTGACAAAAGTCACTGATGTCACCCTCTCGGCGGCCTGCACATGATTATAGATTGTTATCTTGACCAACGGAGATATCTCTTAGAAAAATTTAAGGATGTTGAACGTATTTTGATATTTCGTTTAAAGATATAAGCTGTCAACCAAGGCGAATGGATGAGGAGACATGTTGTAGTATGACTGTCAATTACTTCATTCACCGCTAAATTTAAAGAGAGAAAGAGTGACAGTGGGGCAGGCATAGCAGCTTATAGGAGTGCTTCTCAAAGTGGGGTCTCGTAACAAAGTTGGGGGTCGCAGAAATTTTTGCAAATGCTTTAATTCGTATTCCTAGTTTATATACCTCTATATCTAGGATCACGAAAATATTTTCTCGGGTAAAAGGGGTCGTTTTTTGTTAACAGATGACGCCACTTTCCACTCAGTAAGAGTACTAACTGGCAGGGCGAAACAAGCCCTTCCACAGGCTGCCCACTCCTGCGGAGGGATCAGCCGGATTGTGGAAGACGGGGATCGACGGGCCGGGGCCAGGCCCGGACCCATGATAAATATTTTCAAAAGGGGTGGGACCGGAGACTCGAATCCGGGTCCTCGGGTAAAGGGGTCGCCAAGTGGAAAAGTTTGAGAAGAGCTGGCTTATAGCATATTAAGCATGACCCTTATCTCTTTTTACATAGTAATATCCCTAATTGGAAAAGAGCGTAAAATAAGGGCGGTCCAGTTCCAACCACGGGCGGCACCCCCACCCGTGGATGGGAGTCGGATGGTGAAGGGACTAGACCCGGGACGCGATCCCGAGTCCTCCAGTGTGGCACGCCAAAGCGTTACCACTTGGCCATCCGGCCGCCTTTGAACCCTTATCTATGAGCAGTTTCTGAATTATATCGAATTCGTCATCTTTCTCCGGTTCTCCCAATAACTTTTAGTTAAAAATGTTAATTCGTACAAATAAATATCAAACATAAAATGCAATTATTCAATTCAAAGAAAGAGAAAATATAATAAAATACACTTTCTAACACAATTTATTTAATAATATTTCAAAAACCTAACTAGTCTTTTAGAAATATTAAAATGGCCTACTTTCCGAACATGTCTTTTTTTTTTTTGAAATTATTAAAGTTAAGAAATTAAAATATAAATAATCAAAATCATTTCAATGGCATAATCTGTATGCTGAATGTCATAAAAATTCATTATAGAATATATGGATCTACAAAACCTACATTGTCAGCCGGATTGGCTGCGTGGAAATGCTTCGGTTTACACTCTGAAGGACCCGAGTTCCAGTTTCGGGTCCCACTCCTTGAAAATATTTATCGTGGGGTCCGAGCCCTGCCCGTCGATCCCCGTCTTCAGCAATCCGGCTGACTCCTCCGACAGCCTGTGAAAGGGCTTCTTTCGCCCGCTATTTAGTATTCTTCCAAAATGAAAAATGGCGTCATCTGTTGACAAAAAATAAAACGCCCACACATTCTATAATGAATTTTTATGATTCAAAATAAAATCGTCATATGTGATGTCATAGCATTTAAATCAATCTCATTGAAAATTAAAATATCGCTTATTTCTTCTGTGATAATGCCACAGCGGATGGCACATATGACGATTTCAATGAGATTGATTTAACAATCTCATTGAAAATTAAAATATCGCTTATTTCTTCTGTGATAATGCCACAGCGGATGGCCACAAAAATGTATTTAGAAATAATACCGTATATTCGAAAGGTCGTAAGTGATGTAACGATCCAGTATAGAAGAAATTATTCGGAAACGCTTATAAAATAAATGGCATTTATTTAAAACAAAGAGGAAATAAAATGAAAGATTAACTACTTCATTATAATCCACATCAAAATATCATGATGACGATGTTATCATATCATCACAGTGTATACACTACAGATCTATAATTTAAGGAGATTTTACAGATTTCTCCTAAATATTAGTACAGAATCTCACGCGAGAGATCATACTTGGGAGAGAATCTAAAAGAGAAATAATCTTCTTCATTCTTCCATTATCTTTTATACTTTTGTTCTGTAGTCCTCATAGGATTGAAAAGACATGGAAAAGATCATATCATTCGTCTTTTTCTGACTACATTTCTCGAATATCGAACCTTTTCTTTAGAAAACACTTATTTTCTCCTATGGCAACAAATCGACTCTCTTGACTCGTCCTCTCTCTTTAAGCATTACAGTTCTCCCCTACTAAAATCGGTCGACTTTCTTTCTTGTGGAAAAATGATCTGCTTCTCCTATTGCTTCTTCAATCGTCTCTTTTTTTGTAAAGAACGAAAAAAGTTGCAATTCGATTAGGTTCTCACACTTCTTGTTAATTAACGTTTACTGACAGTTAACAGAAAGTCGGTTGCTTTAATTAATATCTGATTGAAATGTATGTCGTGAATATTTCTATTGGATTATATACAGATGCTCTCAGTCATATTCATACAATACTGAATATTGGGCAATATATAGAAAAAGAGAATCTAAGAATGAATTATTGTTTTTATTTGTACTAAAGCACAAATTATAAAAGAGCTTTTCCAAAAATCATAATCACAATTAGCATGTGCTTTATTTATTAATTTTACTTAAAAAAGGATTTCCTTCTTGTAATTCGACCATTATATTATGCCTTCGTAAAACAGGATGAACAGTTTGTTTTTCATATTTTATTTTGTAATTTTATTACAAATTTGGTTTTTAAATTTTTTTTTAATTTTACTTAGAAAAATCTGTTTTTCACTATCATTCAATAATTGTGGACTGCTGTTTCGCAGTTCATACTCTAATCTTCGTTTTTATATCTCTTTATTACATATTGAATCGTAGAACGACTTCTATCCACAATATTACTAATTTCCTATAAACTTTTACTTTTCTTGTGATGATAAATAATGATTTTTATAATTTCCGTTGTAGTTACTTGAACTTTTCACCCCATGCTTCAGTTTGTAATTTTAATCCAAACAAATTCGATGAGAAATATGTTGCTAACAATCAATTAACAATTTATAATTTATAATAAAGTTCATAAACTACTGGATCGATCAACTGTGCGAACAGGGAATGATAGATCGTTCTACCAGTTATTTCTAGAAATTTAGATAAAAATTCAAACTAAAATTCATAGAGTTTAATGCGTGCTGTTAGTTAATTTTTGCATGCATTTTGATTGTGATTTATTTCCAAGCTCTAGGAGACCGGAAAACAGGGAATAGAAGGCGCTTATTACCTGAAATAAAGTATGTAAATTAAAGGAAGTATTTTCACTGTAATAATTTACTATTAAAAGTTATAAATTCTTTTATATTTTCGATGAATCAAATTATCATTATTTGCGGAGTTAGTTTGCTTAGAATTATTAATTAATAGCATCTAAACGGATATCTTACTCTAATAGCAAAATTTTTCTTAACGTAAAAGAATCCTCCAACGGATATTCCGATCGGATATTTTCCGAATCTCTTCATAAAATTCAAAATCTGTAATAGAAGAAACATGATTAAAATAGTGTTCATAATAATAAATTAAGAATTACCAAATATTACAGGCCAGTCCCTACTGTGATAAATTACAATTAAAATGTTATTTTAATAATTATTTTAAAAGATTAAGGTAAGCTTACAGTACCAACAACTGTTGAGTTAATCACGGAGAGAGCTTAGAGGTAGTGCATGCGATAAAATCTAGCAAGCAATATTGGTAATGCAATTATATGTAATATTCTACAATTTTTTATAAAATGAATTATTGCTCTTTCCATTTCTTAAAAAAATTCAGTCCCTCAGAGTCTTATAAAAGGGCCAGATAAAAAAAAAAAAAAAAAAGGAAAAAAAAAAAAAAAAAAAAAAAAAAAAAAAAAAAAAAAAAAAAAAAAGGCGACGTAGGTACATGCCCATGCTGATACTGAACAATATTCTATATCATGACTTAATATCTTTTTTAGATTTTAAATGAGAAAGTTACATTCATGCATACATAATCTGTATTTCATAAGTTATATAGATTATATACATATAAATAATATAAATTAATAATATATTATATATATATAAGCCCTATATATATGTATACATATAATAATAATATATAAATTAATATTATTATTAAATCGAATTCGCATTATTCAAAGTCGCATTAATCGAGGCCTACCTGTATTCAAAAGTGTAAGAGTTTAAAGCAGTGTTTCCCAACATGCACGTCCCACAAGGGGGCAATTTGATTTTTCAGGGGGGCAATTTGAGAATGAGTTTTTAAAATTAAAATCAAAATGTATACGGCAGTTGTGAAACTTTATTTGCTGTTTTCTAGAATGAGTTATTAACAATGATATTTTTTTTTTTGGGGGGGGCAATATATACAATATATAAATATATATTGTGACATACACATTTTTAAAATTAAAATCATTTATCCAAAACAAAAAGACGAAAATCTCTCCATTATCACATATATATCATAATTATTAATATATTACCAGTATTTTGCAATGTTACTGCAATCACGTTTGTCATTCTTTAAAAGAAGTAACATTCTGTTAAATGAAAGTGCTTCAGACACAAGTAATTATTTTATTTATTGTCATTAATAAGCAATTAAATATATGTGACTATCTGGAACTCATCGACAACGGTGATTCTTGCATTTTTGAATAGAAACAATTGCTAATGCATAAATATGTTCATAGTCCACACCGATAGCTTTTAATGCATCCATAGCAGTCAAAGTATTTAAAAATTGCATATTTATTTATAAACATTACTTATTTTATTTATACATATAATCCATATTTTCAGGGACCCCGTGAGAAATATCCAATCAGGCCCCGCACTAACTTAATCTGGCACTGTTATCAACTAAATATATGAAATATGTTGCATAGTAGGTCTTAGATTTTGTGGTTAGTTTGTCCAAAAAATTTCTGTCTAAATTAAAAATCCAGCAATACTAAAATTTAATATATATGATTACATGCATTAGCAAACAGAATGGCCAAATGAAATTTATGAGAATATTTTAAGCATAGATTAGAAAATTTAAGACCATAAGTGATATTTCTGCAAAAACAATTTATTTATTTATTTATTTATTTAACCAAAGATTGCATTACAAACACTGGTTATCAAGTAAAAAAAAATATATAAAAGACAGAAACAGTAATACAGTAACAAAATATATTACAGATAAAATCATCATGAGATTCTGACAATTGAATAACTCATTAACAAATATAGGAATCAGTATAGTCTAGATATTTTTTAATAGATTTAGCATACAATTTGTTATCAGTGGAAAAGATATTTTCAAATATCTGTACATTTTTAAAAATAATCCTATCAGGAAAAGATCTTAGAGAAACATTTGGTCGTTTAGAACTGGCATCGAGAAAACCTGTTGATCTCGTTTTTAATAATGGAACCTTTAGCATTAAATCTAATTGGTCAAAACATCTATTCAAATAAAGTTCTAAATATTTTAAATCAAAATACAAAGCACGTCCATTTAACATTGTAAGATTATAAGGAGATAATTGAAGCCGTATCTTTTCAAAAGTGTTATTAACCTGTCTTAAGTAAGAAGGGCAGCAGAGGCCCAAATGGTAATGCCATAGTCTATAATCGGAAGAAAAATATTATTAAATATAATAGATTTAATCCGGTTAGATTTTAAATAGTAATTATTTCTGTATATAATACCATTTCTCATTTTCATTTTTTTTATAATCTTTAGAATATGAGGGAAAAAGTCAATTTCCGATCAAATAAAATTCCCAAATCTGACATTTCATCAGCAAATTTGATTTTTAAATTGTTAATAAATAAATCAATGGGAGAGGATTGTCTAAATGAATAAAAGACACACACAGTTTTAGAGAAATTAATTTGCAAATCATTCGAAGCAAACCATTCAGTTATACGGTATAAGTCAATTTGTAACTCAGAATGAATAGAATTGAGTAATTTAATATCATCCGCATATGTTGTGATTTGTGATTTAGATATTTCAAAAATCGGATCAAGGTAAACATCAAAAAGGAGCTCACTTAGAGGAGACCCCTGAAGGACCCCTCTAGAATAGGAAACGATTCAAATACACTATGAGAAAACTTTATCAGTGCATTTCTATAAAATATTCAATAAATTAGTTAATGAAATTTTCATTCACATTTTATGAAAATACAACAAAAATAAAGAGACATGCATTTGCATATCTCTGAAACTACATAAATTGAGTATCTACTATATATAAAAATTTTGTATTTAATTTTTGCATAAAAATAATGCAAAATCTAATATTATGTTTTCTTAATCTATATATATGTTAATAATTTTATGATATTCAGATATTAACATAAAAAGGAAAATAAAATTAATTATAGGGATATCTGTCTCATATTTAAAGAATAATAATAATAGTTTCTCTGTTTATTTTTCTCTGTAGCTCTAACTAATAAGCAAAATTGCACCAAAATTTGCACATATAATTATTCAACAGATAGAAAGAAGGATTCTGCAAAAAAACAAATATACCATATGCTGACAAAAATTATTAAAAATTATGAAATTTAATAAAATTTTTAATATATAAGTAGTATAAATGAATGAGTAAAATCTAGAAGTGACATATTTAATTATTAACGTAAAGCTTTAAAAGTAACATATGAACAGGTTTTATTAAGATTGCATTTTTACATTAATGAATAAAATTTCGAAATCTTGTGATTTTGTATTCTTATTGTTTATTGAATATTCTCTATAAAATAAGAAAAATTATCCTACTTAAAAATAATATTAAATAATTAAAAAATTTTATCATAATGATAACTTAATTTGCATACAAATGAATATCTTTATCAAAATATTATTATTTCTTAATAACATCATATAAAATAATTATAAATTTAAAGCAATCATATCCAGATAGCATACAAACCAATATAAAAACAAAAGATCTCTAAGCTAGGCAATAATAGTAAGGAGATTCAATAATAAGTATTTAAAAATATGAAGATTAAAAAATAATATTTAAAAATGTACTATATTTATACAAAACTAGCAATATTGTTCAATATTGTCAAGATGAAAAAAATTAAATTAATTTTGCTTACAAAGATGATTTAATGCCAATCAATCACTTCTTTATAATTATTAACTAATAAAAGAAAATTATTTTATTTGTAATGTTAAAATAATTGACAAATTTAAATGAAAAATGTGAAAATTAAATTTTTCATTTGTATTAACTTTCACTGAACTATAACCTATCTAAAAAAAATCACTTATTAAATTCAAACCTATCTTTTATTTTTTCTCTTTAATAGTTCTACCACTATTCAAAAGTATCAGGTATATATTTGATATATGCCTAAAATTATTGACAATATAAGTGAAAAGTTTTGTGAAAAAATGTAAAATTTTGCTCCAACTAACATCAGATTATAACTCAGATCTTAAAAAATGGATGAAGTTCAAACATGCATTGTCGTCAAGCTCTTGACTATCCTAATATGTAAAATTTCCATAGTAATAGCTTTTTTAGTTTTGAAATGTATTGCAGATAGACAACTAAAATATATATGATAAGATTCTAAGAATATTTCAGAACATTTATTAAATCTTTATATTTTATTGGGTTGATTTAACTAAATCAATATTGAGATGAATTAAAAAAGAAGAAAATTAAACCAAATGAGATAATAGAATATATGCACAGCAAACATCTATACATTAAAAATAAAATTAATTTTGGTTCAGATAAATACAAATAAAAGACAATAACAAGCTTTTTTCAAATTATTGATTTTTTTATGAAAGTATTACAAGTATTTACCTATCATCAGTAACCTACAGAATGAGTTATAAATATAGAAAAATTCCTTTTCTGATATACAGAAACACCTCCAACCCCATTCGTAATAGTAAATAACACTACTTGCACACAATTCTCCATAAGAATTTAACTGCAAAGCAATAATATATTGATCATTAACAAATGTGGAATACAAGGTAGAATGAAAAAAATTAAATATTAATATAAGTCTAAAAAATATACAATAAAATAATATTCAACAAGTGGAATCACAGATAATTCCAACAAAAACCAGATATTCCCAAACTGCTGGTAAACTGTTAACAGTTCTCTATAGGCAAAAATCTGTTATTTCCGCATTTGTTAAAATCAGTCTTGATAGGAGTTATGTTAATAAAAATTTATATCCTGTCAGAGAGTCAACTGCATTAAAAGCACTTGATAGCTCCTGCTTTAATTCAAAGCTTGTAAGGGAATGTCATTTTGTGGAATTGGCTACCAGGAACAGGATTCAACTTGTTTGGATGACAGGCCAAGGAGATTTAAAGCAATAAGGTTGCAGATGGGTTGGCCAAAGAAAGGGCATTTATTAGACTGGAATCTGCCTTGGGCAAAGTCTTTCTCTTAATTGTTTGTTTGTAATTCCAATATATGATTTGAGGACCATTATAAGTATTAATTAAGAGATTATTATAAACTTCTGATCTTTCTAACTTAGGCAATATGTATATTGTTTTGAAAACTGAATTGTGAACTTAATGGGTATTTTTATACAGTAATATGCTATATCTTAATAGAACATAATAGAGAAATGTGCTAACCAAATACCCTTATTGAGCTAATTTGGAATTAAACTGTAATTTAATATTTATTTATTAAATTATGCCATAGTCATGATTAATAAATAATTATTAAATTACATTTTAACTCCAAATTAACTCACTAGGGGTATTTGATTAAAAATATTTTGTATGATGTTATTTTTCTATTTTCTTTTTTATTTTGTTTAACATACTGTGTGTCTTGAGGAAAACTGTTTTTAAATTTATCAACTTGGGTTGATTTTCTTTTTTGTATGTGGGATATCCTTATTCATGTAATATTTATTTTTAATATCCTAGATAATTTTCATTATTTTTCTAATACTATATCCATATTTATTAATTGCATTTTAATAAAATACATACTGTATGTTCTTGAAATACTGTTTACATTTCAAGAAACAAAGTCCATATACCAGGAGTGGCCAAGCTTCATGTCACTATGAGCCATTTAGGAAAATCTGAAATAGTTAAGAACCACAGTTAGTTTCTTTCTGGATCAATAAGAGCAATATCAGTTTTTTCAAGTAATATAAACAATGGCTTCAAAAGTTGTTTCTTATATATTTCACATGCATTTATTTTGTATAGATGCATACTGCTTTTTATAATAAATAAATAAATTACAAATATATTATTTTTTAAATTATTAATCCATATTAACTATTGATTTTCATGATATGGAGCCACACTGAAGATACCAAAGAGCTGCAGTTTGGCCACCTTGGCCATATACCTTCAAAACAAGAACTTTGATGTTTCTGTTTTCTGTATGTTTGGAAGACCAGGCATGAATATGGAAGGAAGAATATGAAGGTTTTCTATAAATTCTTGTAGTGTAAAAATCTTTTTTTTTTATTTCATATGTTTAAATAGTGAATCTCTTTGTTAAATTGTTCTTATTTTAGAGTAATTCCATAGTTGTTCTTATTCACTATATTAATGAATTTATGGATAATATTACTGAAAATTGAGAATAATACAGATATTGTTAATGTATTAAACTTTTAGATGCTATTCAATGTATTTTCTTCTATTATTCTAACAATAATTTTTACCAGATCATCTACAATAGGGATCCCATAGTCATCCCTCAGAATTGTGTAAAATAATCATTACCAAAGCTGTACTCATATACAGATGCTTGAAATGCCAGTCTGGAACTCCACAGATATAGAAAGCCCTCAACAGTTAAATTTGACAAAGTTTTTAAGAACTTACAAATTTTACTTCAAAAAAATTACAATAATGAATGCCAAGATCAAATTAAGATATTTGAATAGATTATATAAATAAAACAATTTTTGCTTATAACTGAATACTTATTTTTCTTGTTACTATCAAGAAAGGCAGCAGAATTGCTTTTAAATATAAAAACATAGTACAATTGCTAATTAATTTAATAATACTTTACTTGGGCCCTAGTAATTGCATATGTAAAGTATATGTGTATTTTTAAATCTTTAGTTTGGTTGAGGACTCAATGGTCCCTTGTGTACCAAGAAGGGTAAGTACAGCACTGATCTCTGCTATACTTTAAGTAAGCACTGTGAGTAGTAACTAGGTTTGTCACTCAGATATTATCCTAAACTGCTTCATTGATGTGACACCTTCAATTAAAAGATTACAAAGTTTCAAGAAATATGGTTCTATTCTTAAATTTGGAAATAAGAATTTTAAGTCTAGTACATATATAATATTATCTTCACTTGGGCTAATTTTGTTCAATTTACATATAATGTATCCACTTTTAACTACAAGTGTCAATTAATATTGAGCAATTCAAGGCATTTAATGGAAATAGTTTTTTTAAGTTTGTATATAGGGGATGCAAAAATTTTGAAAAATATCAATTGTCACTATTCAATACATTTTTATAAAGAATTGATACTATCCAACACTTGCCCAGAAAATATCAATGCTTATAAGTTATAAGCATTGATACTTTCTGGGCAAAGTATTAATAATTTATTTTAACCCAAAAAATAATAGTTTCAAGCTTTATTGCCTTTTGCAATTATTTAAAAATAATTTAGTAGAAATCTATTTATTAACAATATCATATATTAAAAGCAAATTATAAAGCATTAGGTAGACTCATTTTTAGCAGAGGATTTCAAGATTAGAAGGCAATTGCAAATTAAAACCATTATAATAAAACAAATTAATTAAATTTTACACTACTCACCATGTATAGACTTTCATTGTCAAAATAAAATTGTTATTCAACAAATTTATTTATGCACATTGCATTACATTAATATAACAGAGTTGCCTGATTTAAATATCCAATATTACATAATTTTCTCTAAAATTAATTTTTAAATCTATCCTATTATCCCTATTATCTAGAATACAAAGAAATATTTAATTATACTAAGGAACTGAGATAAATAAATTATTAAACATAGGAATCATATATGAAATAACAATTCAATATTAATATATTATGCAAAATGTGATTTTAAACATACACACATTAATACAAAAACAATTGAATATTTAAGGTGCATCTGGCATGAATGCACAAAATACATTAATGTGCATTGTATGTACACTATCTATCCACCTTAGATAGTGTATATTGTGCATTATGTTTGCCATTGTAAGTGGAACAAAGTACTTTCATGTTCTTTGTGCACACACTAAACAACTTTGCTATAGGAGGTTTCTTCTACTGTTGAAGTGTCAATGGATGCCATTTTTATTCACATTGTCTGTTCATTATCAGATACACACCATGCATGAACTATCAGTGTATTGTGATCTAACATATATTATTTTAGTGTATTTCATGTGGTCATGACAAATGTGTCTTAAATCTTTATTTTAAATAGAAAAATTTTATTTAAATTAAAGGAACTTATATTTTGTAATAATAATTAAACATTGTTACTTTATGAATTGGTGGACTGTACATGCTTCTAAATTAAAACACCTGTATATGTCTTAACAAATTTCTTTATTTTGTTACAAATGAGATACATGGATTCTTCTATGTCACTGCTGTTAATTACATGCATCTGGTCGTCGTCGTTGTCTCATCCAGAGTCCCCTTTTGTGGTTTTTACATTGCATTCCTCCCCTTCTTCCAGTTCCCGGATATTGGAGTTAAAGTAATTCCCGCACAGCTGCAGTAACATAAACAATCGCAGTAACATACCGGCTGCCTTGAAACGTGTACAGAAGTACACTTTTAACTGAAAGATGTGCTCTGGCTTGCTCTCAAATATTTAAATGGAGACTTTGTGGTTGTTGTCAATTTCAAAAGGAAGACTACACAATTTAGAGAGTGCTCGTTTGATAACACCAGTGTCCGTTTTAGCTGATGCTACTCATACTATGCCATCGTTTCCGGGATGCAGATTCACAATACGTCCGATATGCCATTTTAGTGATGGTGCATTCGGCTCCTTTAACAAAACAATTGTATTTATTTTAATTAAAGAATTTGATTATTGATTCCACTTTTTTTCTGGTTTGCAATTCACTCAGGTATTCTAGGTGCCAGCGTGACCAAAAATGCTGTACTAATTTTTGTAATCTTTCGTAGCGTTTGAGGCGATTCTCTGAGATGTTGAGATAATTTGTTTCAGGTAATGATGTTAAGCGCCTTCCAATTAAAAAATGAGCCGGTGTGAGGGGATTTAATTGGTCGGGATCAGATGTTAACGGACATAATGGACGTGAGTTTAGCACTGCCTCTATCTGGATTAATACAGTGCAGAAATCTTCGAAATTCAAATGCGCTTCTCCAATAACTCGCTTTAAATGATGTTTCATGCATTTTATACCTGCCTCCCAGAGTCTGCCGAAATTTGGCGCTCTTGGCGGAATAAATATTGTATATTGTGATCTAGTAAAAAAGACTCTATTGAATTTAGCTCCGTTTCAATGAATGTTTGAAGTTTCTTTAGTTCGGCACTAGCTCCAATGAAGCTCCTTCCGTTATCCGAGAAAATATGAGCAGGTTTTCCTCTCCGTTCGATAAAGCATTTAAGTGTGGCTAAAAAACAGCCTGTAGTTAAATCAGAGATGGCTTCTAAATGGACTGCCTTAGTGGCTAAACAAACGAAAAGGCATACATAACCCTTTATTAACTTGGGTTTTCTAGTCAGTCTGTCCTTTAGTAAAAATGGTCCAGCGTAATCACAGCCAGTGTTAAAAAATGGTAAATAGGATTCGACTCTGGGTTTCAGTAGATTGCCCATTATGTATTTATTCAGATGTGGATTGACCTTAAAGCATACAATACATTGAAGAATTGTTTTTCTAGCCGCGCTGTGTCCCGACAATGGCCAATATCTTTCTCTAATTGAGGAAAGCAACCAGGGCTGGCTCAACATACGATCGAGCAGAGCGACCGCTCAGGGCGCTGGCTCATTTTGTGTTATATTATTATTATTGTAGTAAGACACAATTATTTTTTACACATAATTTCAATGGCGAGCGGTCTGGGCAGCCGCTCAGTCCGCTCGTCATTGCGCCCCCTCAACTTCCGCTCACTGTCAAAACTGAAGACTCTCTTAAGTCGTTAGTTCTAACGCTCACCGTCAGCCGGACGGCCAAGTGGTAATTCTGTCTGCGTGCCACTCAAGAGGACCCGGATTCGCGTCCCTGGCTATCTGGTATCTCCTGAAATGATTTTTCGGGGTACTGGGTTCGGTCCGGCGATCCCGTCCTTCACCATCCGGCCTGCACCCACGGATGTGGGTGCAGCCCGTGGTTGGAATTGGCACCACCCCTTAGTAATCTCCCTGTGGAAAGGGGCGTAATATAAAAAAACTCTCACAGTCAAAACTGACGACTTGAGGGGCGCAACAAAAATTTTCGCTCGCGGCGCCGAAAGCTCTAGAACCGGCGTACAGTATTCATTCAAGTTAAAATTAAAGACAAGATTTAGCCTATTCTTGTTTTAGAAAATCCTAAAAAGTATAAGATTAAAAGTGTATGCATAAAAGTTTTATTATATTCTTGTGACTTCTTTATATGACGTGCTGAAGATTTTAAAACTATATAAGCTTACTTTATGTAAAGGGAGGAAGAAATATGCTTCTTCATTCTTTTCAATCGGTTGTTTTCTAACATATAATATTGAAAAAATCCTTTAATTAAATATGGCATATCAGGCAAAAACTCAATGCGTAATTAATTTAAAAAGATGAAGGAAGAGATCATTTTAATATACAGCTTTGTAAACTACTGAAGCTTCCAAAGTTATATAAAATTTATAAAACGTTCACCTTTATATTTATTTATTTATTTATTTGTACCCACACCACCCTACATTTAAATGCAACTATGGGCGGCCCCCTATTCTGGACATGTAGAATGTCGTATAAAAGTGTGAATTGATTGATAGAAGCATTCAGTGGAATGCTTCTATCAATCAATTGTCAAACGCTTCGAGTTTTGTGAAAACAGTTATTGCCTTTTGTATTTCGTATTTGATCAAGTAATTTTTATTCTAAAAGTTTCGTTTTTAATCTTTTCATTTTTGATTAATAATGTGTAATTTAACTTTTTAATGCCTATTAAAGCGTTTTTGTTGTTGTTTCTTAGGAGAATTTTACTTTTATTATTTTATTAAGTAACGTCTGAATATTCTATACAAAATTTCAGATGTGAATGGTATAAGGTTATAAAATTTTTATTAAAGTACAGTATATTGCCACATGGCCAAATTGCGGATCTTTGGTACCTTTAATATGGCTCCATACCATTAAAATCAATAGTTAATATGGATCAAATTCCTTTTTAATTTAAAAAAGTAATATATTTATAATTTTTTCATTTATTATGAAAAGTTGCATGCATAAATACGAAATAAATGCATGCGAAATATATAATAAACAATTTTTGAAACCATCGTTAAGATTACCCGAATAAAACTGATGCGGTTCTCACGTATTACAGATTCTCCTATCTGGTTCTTAGTGACAGAAAACTTGAAGTTTAGCCCCTCCTGGTATCAGTGGGGCCTGCAACTTTCGAAATATGCATACACACAGTAAATACAGGTATTTGGATAAAATATCAAAATTATAGTAAAAATAAAAAAATATTGTTTGCCGATAAAATTATACAGTATAGTATAATTAAAAATGTTATGTCTTTAATTGCAATGTACAAATTTTTAGAGAGTCGGAGTAAACACGATAAGCACTACCAATACGCGACTACTGGCGCAACCTGCATATAAACAATAGAGGAATTGCACGACAGATAGTGTCGCATTACACTAATACTGGCATCCACGCATGTCGCATATGACATGTATATACTTGCGTGAGCATGCCCGAGTAGCAATACGGCACTGTGGTAAACACAGTGTCGCTAGCGTCCTTTGCTCTCCTAAGTGCTACAAGATAGATTTTTTATTATTTTTTATACAAAATAAGAGAATTGTATAGGATTGTTGATGATAAAATTAAATTTTACAAGCAAATATAAATAAATTAATAAATATATTTATATATCGGGAAAAATTGAGGATACTGCAGTTCCGCAGTGTCTATGGACGAGCCGCCTCTGCCTGATATATAGAGTATAATGTGAAGTGCTATCAAATGAGTTCCGACCATGATTTCTACTCAGGGTAATTCTACAAGTTAATAATCTCAAAAAAGCATATCTTTCCGTGAATTGCTAAGGTCTATATAGTTAAGAATGATTTCTTTTATTGAATTAATCCATCTTAGTATTTCTGTTTTCCTCCTGCTCTCCTTTCTAGCAATAGATTTTATCAGTAAATCTAAATTTCTGGTATTATGTCCAAAATTGGATATCCTTAACTTTATCACTTTGACTTCTAAACATTCGTTTTTTTGTTTTTTATGCTCCTTTCCAATCAATGAGATTACTAACAGGCGGGTGCCAGTTCCAACTACGGTATGCACCCACACTCGTGGAGGGGACTGGATGGTGAAGAGTGAGAATAAATTGCTGGGCCGGGTCCAGAATCCTGAAAAAATCTTTCTGTGAGATGTCAGACCCGAATTCTCCTGCGTCGCATGCCAATGCAGTCATCCGGCTTATCTAAAGATTAGTTTGCCTTGATTTCATCTATAATTCATTTATTAATTCTTTTAGTTGTCTATTGTATTCGCAAAGGTAAAATATCCTCTAACTGTGTTCTCTAAAATTATATTTTTATTGAAGATTTTTCTGACAATCGTATTTACTGTCCAGCTTTCCCAGGGCTGGATTTACCAATAGGCTGACTAGGCCGCGTCCTAGGGCCCCGCAATTCCAGGGGCCCCAAAACTATCAATCAGTTTTCAACTTATATAAACTTTTAATAAGAAAAATTGGATTCTTATTAAAATGCTAGATAGAAAGTAAAATTTTAAAGGTTCCTCTAAGTTATAAGGAGTTTTTAAAATTAGACATAGCTGATTTGAATTTTTAGGGGCCCCAAAGCCTTGCTCGTCCTAGGGCCCTTAAAAATGCAAATCCGGCTCTGAGCTTTCCCATTCATACACAACAATTAAGAAATTCATTGTATGCATAATCCTGATCTTGATATGCAGAATCATGTTCCTACATTTCAGAGTCTTCTCTAACTCCTTCATATTTGTTCTTCAAGTCTTAATATTCTCATGATATTTTATCTATTTTATTATTTGTTGATGACAAATAAAGAAACAGAAACTATCATATTTACCATATTCAATTTCTATTTTTATTGAATATAGTGAAGTTCTGTAGTATTTTATTATTCATTACTCACTTCATTCCTTTTGCCAATATAGTAATGTATTCAAGTATAGATTTGTAGTAGCAGTTTCTTCTATAATATTTCAATTAATTCAATAATTGTTTGAAGGTTAGGTTTTTTTGCATATGTTACGCCCCTTTCCAATCAGAGAGATTAGTAAGGGGCGGGGCCAGTTCCAACCGTGGGCTGCACCCACACCAATGGAGGGGCCGGATGGTGAAGGACGGAGATCGCCAGGCCGAGCCCAGCATCCGAAAAATTCAACAGGACCACGAAAAAAAATTTTCAGGAGATACCAGACCCAGGTCTTTCTGCATGGCACGCCTAAAGCGTTACCACTCGGCCATCCGGTCACTTCAAAGTTAGTTTAGGTTAGTTTGGTTAAGCCACCATATCCTCATGGGATATTCTTTATTTGGCGGCAGTCACTTATAGAGCCCATCACAGGCTGGCCAACACCCATATCAACCGGATGGTTGAAGGATGGGATTCAACGGGCCGGGCCAGGACCCCTCCTGAAAAACTGGAGATGTGGGACCCAGATTTGAACCCGGATCCTCAAGGATGGTAAGCCACAGCTCTACCACGCGGCCATCCTGCCGATAGTTGTTCCAAGTCTTTGGTATTTTCTGCTAACAGTACCATCTAATATCTCAAATTAATGTTTCTTCGCTAATTTTGTTTTCATGTTTTAATTCATCTTAATCAGCTTTTCATATTGTATACAGTATATTCAGCATATGCATTAAACAAATATGGTAAAAGAATAAAATCTTAATCAAAACTATAGAGCCTCTCTGACAGATTTAAATTTATTAGATTTGTTTGGAAATGTTTTTGGCTCTCCTCTTGACTATAAATATAAATAAAATTAGCAAGCTAACAAGAGTAGTTAAAATCGTACCATGGGAAACCTTAACTATATACAATATCAACATAAAAATCGCGACATTAATATTCTGAACAAACTCTATCTGATTAAATTAAAAATTAATCGGATAGAGTTCGGAGTAATGATGCAGAAATTATAAAAAAAAATTATTTTTTTTAATAATTTCTTCATCATTGTAATACGAAAACTGCATTTTCTTTCTGTTTAAAAATGTAATTTTTAATTTATAATAATTTTTACACATAACATATGCATGTACAAATATGCTTTCTTTTTGCTTATAAAGATTCCTATTTCATACAGAGGTTTAGTTGCTATGAGAGAGAAAATCTTATTCTAACACATCAGCAATTGAAGAAAAATTACTGATGTGCTTGAAAATAAAAAAAAAACTTTTCCTTATTATTTGAAAAAATGAATTGCGATGTACAAAATTATCTTATCTATTAGATATATTTAATCATTTGAATATGATGAAAATCTCTATGCAAGGACGGGATGATAAAATTATTTATTTTCGAGGAAAAAAATCTTTGGATTATCAAAACTACTGAAAAAACTTTAGAAATATTTCCATCTGTCAATAAAAATGGTATAAAATCTGTATAAAAAAACATTTACAAATGCTGATTCAAAATTTAAAGATGTATTTTCTGAGTTTGCAAATTGAAGAAAATCTGACTGAATAATAAACACATTTCTTATTTTTTAATATTCTTCAAAGAAGAAAGGAATTAATATCTTTAATTTCAAACAGAAGTTTAAAATTGAGATTTCCAGAAGTATTTATTGATTCTTTTGAATATCGGTTTTAAAATAACATGAAAATTCATCAACAAAGGCAGTAAATATATTGTTACAGTTTTCAATTGTTATTGTTTTAGTATTTCATATACAATATATACAGTATGAATGGATTTTCGGCCATGATAAAACTTAGGAAGAGATCCAATTTCGGTTATCTTTTGTCTTAATTAATTAATTCTCGGACGGATGGCAGCATGGTAAAGCAATCGCTAATCACCTTGGAGAATCAAGGTTCAATTCTAAGTCCCATATTTCCATTTTTTCAAGAAGGTTCCGGGTCTTACTGTTGAATTCTATCTTTCAACAGAGGCTAACATCCTGATAAGTCGAGCTCTTGATGGACTCTAAAAAGTTACCGTCTCTTACTATTCGATCCTTCAACCTTCCGGTTGACCCCATCAAGGGTGTTGGCCAGCCTGTGATGGGCTCTACAAGTGGCTAAAGCCAGATCAAGTATATCCGTTGTGTGATATGGCGGCTTAACTATACTAACCTAATCTAACCGTCGCGTCGGCCGGATTGGCCCCGTGGAAACGCTTCGGCTTTCCACACTGGAGGACCCGGGTTCTAGTCTCGGGTCCCACCCCTTGAAAATATTTATCATGGGGTCCGGGCCCGGACCGTCGATCCCCGTCGTCCACAATCCGGCTGACCCCTCCGCAGGGGTGGGCAGCCTGTGGAAGGGCTTGTTTCGCCCCGCCACTTAGTACTCATACTGAGTGGAAAGTGGCGTCATCTGTTGACAAAAAAACCTAACCTAACCTAGTATTCCACGGCATAATTCAAGCAAGCCTAATCTCAATGAATTATTTATAATTATGCAACTTATGATATGATACAATTATGTCCCAAGAGATATAGTCTATTTTTTCACGAAGTTTCCAATCGTCTGTCGATTGGAAAGTGGTAGGATCAATCTTATATCAATTCAGCCCATATCACCCCTTGTGGAGGAATATTTATTGTCAACAGATGACATCACCTATAATTTATTAATAACTGACGGAACTACAGATTGCCCATCCCTGTGGAGTAGATTTTTTTTTTACGCCGCTTTCCAACCAGAAATTAGTAAATCGCGGAAAATTCCAGACACCCATATGGGTTGCCTACATCGTGGTGTGATCGGCAACCAGGTGAAGAATGGAGTTCAACCAGCTGGGGTCGTATTGTATTCTCAGTCATGATGTAAGGATCCTCACTATTCCATCTAAGAAAGTACTACAGAATAGGAAACGAACACGATCTAATGATCATCATATCGGACGGTAACGGGCATGCCAACATCAAACAATCCACTTCACGAGAAGTGCAAGGCTTAGATTCATGCGCCTAATAACTTAGATTCAATCCTTGTTCTTCTCCTACACTCTCCATACTCTGACTATTAGCCTACTGTTTGAACCTATTTGATGATGAAATCAACATTCATTCATCAGAGTTATCTAATTCAATAAAGAAGAAAACAATAAATATACCAATAATGAGAGCATTAGAATGTTGGTACTTTAAGATTTTTGGCTATATCTTCCTGTCCATAAAGAAAAACCAACCTAACTTCTGCTGTTTGGCACACAATCAGACGGTTAATTTTATTCATTAACTACCTTAGTCTCACTAAATTTTCTTCGCGACTAGTCAATAGAATTGGCTCTCATCTCTTACAGTTTGTGATGAGATATGGTATCGAATGACCTTGAAGAGGACCTGTGAGGACAAAGACAATTTTATTTTTGGATTCACTTTAAAAAATGCTGTGATTACTAAATTGGAGGCATATTATTTCAATTATCATCAAAAATCATGTTAGATGGGACCAACCACCTTGTATATGATCCATAACTTGAGTAAGTGAATAATAGGGAGTTTCAGCACAGCTAGGTCTCAACTCAGACCGAGAAAGTCCACGATATGCGCATGCGCGAGATTATGAGTCGTATCGTTGCTTTTCGTATCTATATCGGCCGAATGCCGACACAGAATCCGGGTATCACACCTCCAGTTTTTCAGGAGGGGTCCGAGCCCGGGCTGTTGAACCCCATCCTTCAACCATCCGGTTGACTCCATATTATGAGTGTTAGCCAGCCTATGATGGGCTCTACAAGTGGCCGCCTCCAGATAAAGTATATTCCTTGTGTGATATAGCGGTTTAACGCCACTAACCTAACCTAACTTTTCGTATCTGTTTCGGTCGTATCGTTGACGATAAAAATAAGGTTTTGTCGTCATGTTTTCGGTATGAGAAAGACGTCGCCTTTGTTATCCGATGTAACCCAGGATCTTAAAACTCGCCATCAGAGGTTTAATATAACAGATGATTTTTATTAGAGATAATAGAGGATAGAATAGAAATAATTTATGAGAATAGAATTTTCGATAATAGAACATCTGGTGTAGAAAATTCGAACTAACATTGAGTTGCTGAAGCGACTACTGATAATATTCCGAAATGAATCGATTTTCTCTTTTCGCTATCGATCGGAGCCGAGTAGTAGCTATGCCTAAACGCTCTAATATAAAAAAATATGATTTTTTTGTCGATAGATGGCGTGATATCCATTAGCGGTTCTATTCCTTTTAAAAATATACTTCTTAATTATTAGGTTTATTTTAATTATTAACTTTAAATTATTTATTTGATTGAAAATACTCGAAAGAAGAATAAAATACTATTTAATTAATTAAATTAAAACTTACTGCCTTGATGAATTAAAATGAACAGTGTTCATGATTTATGTCATATTTATCATCAATCTAACTTCGAATTTTTAATCTATTTTTCGCTATGAGTACTTTATGATATCTATTTAATTAATTAAACAACAGGTTTCAAGGTTAATCTTTAATTTTTGATATTATTTACAGAGTTTTTATTAGTAAGCAAGAAAAATTCTAATTGATGATTAATTCATTTAGAAATGTTTATATGTGGACCCCTGAACTCTAGCCTTTAGACAAACTGACTTGTGTCCAGAGTAAAGAACCAGGGGGCGCAGTCCCTACGGAATTGGTGCTGAATGCAGCAGGGTCTGAGAGTATAGTAATCCCATACTGTAGGATACCATAGATTATAGCAGTGCTTCTCAAACTATGGGTCGCGACCCAAAATGAGCTCTCTAAAATTAAATTCAGAGTTGAATTTCAGTTTATATATAATTTCACAAACGCCCAATATTTAACGTTTGGATAACATATGTATTTTCAATATACTTGGTTGATGTTTCATCTTAATAAGTGTGTAATTGATTATGTACCTGTATGTTTTATTTCATATTTAATACCTGGGGTCGCGAAGCTAGTAATGAAAAATGGGGTCATGAATGAAAAAAGTTTGAGAAGCGCTCGATAGGTACGTACTATAAGTAGTCCAGTACTATAGGATCCCATAGACTCAATATTGACTTCTGATGCTGTCATCAGATATAGTAAAATGCTGTTTGTGTTCAACTGGTTTTAAATGAATTGCATATTATCTGTGAATTTTAAAAGATTTTGATTATTTTTAGCCTACTTTCGAATGAAAATGAGGTTTTTAAGATAACTATTATATCAGTGTGTGTGTATCCTCCACAAATAACTTTTGAACCAATTAATAGAATTTTAGAAATTCAAGAAATTTAGCACTGATGTTCTGTTATTAATTTAAAGGATAATTCAACGCCACATTGTTTAATCCTACAGGATGGCATTTCGTTTTTATCAAAGTTTATTATTATTGACAACAGATGGCGCTAAGTATTAGTTGTGCAGGAGTAATAGATTGCTTATCTGCACTGCTTAAACTGCAACACTATCAATTATCAATAATCTATATACGGTATAAAAAATGCAACCTTATGCCATGATGATGTCACATCCTCGTAATATAAAAAAACACTGATGTATGACGTCAAATGACGCAATGATTGATGATGCACGTCGTTTGTGATGATGAATTGTGATATCTAAATATCTATATCTATGTTGGAGAGCGTTAAAATTGAACATAAAAATCCAATGAATTCCAAATGATAAATAAATTATAAACATTTGGAAAATAACCGATTTTAGTTCATTCCTGAATTGTTTGTTAACAATATATATCAAATCTAAAATTCACAGTTAAATGGCTGTACATTATTTAAACAAATGTCAACCATATCTTAAATTCTCACATTTTAAAAGCAGATTAATTTAAGTCAAATACAGTCAAACTCTGATAAGACGCCACCATCCGTTCGGTGACGATTTTGGTGGCTAAATCGGGGTTGGCGGTTTATCGAAGCGCGTGTAATATAGAAATGAAAATGAACTCCGAATTTATTAAATTTAATAAAATACAGTACATTTATATTTTACATTCAAACTTAACATTTCGAAAACACTGTATACTTTACAGTATAATATACATACCGTATAGAAAACATGTCCATCTGCTGTTCTGATCCTCTATTTTGAGTTCTTTGTAAAACACAATGTACACAGTTTATTGTACAGTATCCTTATTTATTCGGTACGCAATAAACGATGGAAACGATCTGGTCCTTACCATCTTAAATTTTCTACAATTTAATTGTGAACCATGGTTAAAGAGACACGTGATTAACTGTTAACTCCATCTCTTTCACCCACTGGAATATTTGTTCAGACATTTTTATTGGCGGATGGCGGATGGTGTCTTATCGGGGTTTGCCTATTCCATTAAAATAGGGAAGATCCGATTCGCCAAATTTCTTGGCGGTCAGGGAGGGTAGCGGAATAACGGGGGCATCTTATCGGGGTTTAACTGTACTATATAAAAGATTAAAAAAAGCAATACTTAAATTCATTAAATAATCAATTAGTAAAGAAACAATAAAAATTAAACAATTCAGTTGCTGCATTTTTAAATTTAGAACAATTATGGACCTAAGATAGCTACGAATATATTCTTGATGCATTTTTATACATCAACAATTCGGTTTGTATAAAATTATGTGCGATTGTTTATAAATAACCGATAATCATAGAGTTCGACACATTTATCCCATCTTCAATTATCCGGATTATCCGATGAATAACTTTTATAAATAGCAATGTGGTCAGCAAAGGTAAAATAATAGATTCGCAATATTTTTTTTATGAATAAATATCTTAAAATGGTATTGAAATTGTCACAAATATAAAACAATTATGAATTAAATTTAAATTTGCCAATAATAATTAGGTATTTGTTTAGTTTTAAATACCTATTTTAAATGAAAAATTTCGCTTTCCACTTATCTAACGCTTTCACTTATTTGACGGATCGTTGGTTCTGTGAATAAATGGGATTGCACTATAATTTCTTATCGATTTCGCACTAGTACTTATCTCATGATATCATTTAAACATTAAAAGATTATATATATATTATTTTATTATACTCGATTCAAATCTTTTATTTTAATATTCATGAACTTATGAATAATAAAAAGAGAGCTTATTTTTATTTTTTAAAAATGGTTTAATATTATTTCATTCAATATTAATAAAAATTGAATAATACTATTCGTTATTAGCAATGAGCAGAATATAAATTTAGTAATTAATAGAGAACATTAATTCAGTATTAATTTTATTTCCAGATTTTAAGTTACAGAATTTACAAATAGAAATAAGTATAATTTCAGGTGGTCCTCGACTTTCGTACTTAATAGGTTCCTGAAATGTGTACTAAAGTTGAAATGTACGCTACAAGGAAGTATGTACGTTTTTGAGATACATATCAATAAAAATTTAGTTTTTAAATATATACGAAATAGCGAATTGTACGAAAGTCGAGGACCGCCTGTATTCAAATTTTCATCAACAATTATACTGTATTACTAGAGAGTACATTGTTTAACTTAATTTATTCAGAGTGTGAAATATAGGACCTATCCCAGAGAGAAATTAGAGCATATTACAGTCAAACCCCGATAAGACGCCACCATCCGTTTGGGAATGATTTTGGCGGATAATCAGGGTTGGCGGTTTATCGAAAACACGTGTAGTATAGAAATGAAAGTGAACTTCGAATTTATTAAATTTCATAAAAAACATTGCATTTATATTTAGCATTCAAACTTAACATTTCTAAAAACTGTATACTTTACAGTATAGTATATGTACAGTACTATATAGAAACATGTCCATCTGTTGTTCTCATCCTCTACTTTGAGTTCTCTGTAAAACACAATGTACATAGCTTACTGTACAGTATCCTTATTTACTCGGTATGCAAATAAACGATGGAAATGATTAGTTCATATACAATCTTAAATTTTCTACAACCTAGGCATGAACCAGGCTTAGACACACATGATTAACCGTTACTCCATCTCTCCCACCCGCTGGTTACAAATGAATTCAGAGAGCTTTTAATACTGTATATACTATATAGAGTATTGATGAACTTCCGGATGTAAGTCACCTTACGTGTCTCTGGCGGATTAACGAGGACAAATACAATACTAAAAGGAATATTTGTTTAGACATTTCTACTAGCGGATGGCGTCTTAACGGGGTTTGTCTATTCCATTAACATAGGGAAGATCCGTTCCTCTAAATTTCTTGGCGGTCAGCGAGGGTGGCGTGTTAATGGAGGCGTCTAATCGATAAGAGATCTGTATATTTTAAAATTTAATTTCAAAAAGATGTTATTAATTCTTAACATTTTTACAATTAATTTGTCTAATTAATTTATTCATTTTAGATGAAATAATGATAAAATAAATAATAAAATGGATAATTTAATTAATTAATTTACAATTTATTACAGTAATTATAATACCAAGGAAATACAGGATGAAAATTAAAATTAATGTTTATTAAAATTTTACAGCATAATGATTAAAATATGAAATATTATATATGCATATAATCTTAATTTTATTCATTAAATTCTCATGGTTTGTGCACTTGGATTTTTTATCATCCGACTCGTTATTGAAAATCTTGCAAGTGAAGTGTCCAATGTATATGCATATAATCTTAATTTTATTCATTAAATTCTCATGGTTTGAGCACTTGGATTTTTTATCATCCGACTCGTTATTGAAAATCTTGCAAGTGAAGTGTCCAATTCTTATTCTGTTATACATATAATCAGATCACTACACATTTAAAATACACTATATCATTTTTCATTAATCATTAAAAATATAATTACTAGAAATTACCCGCTGGCAAGATTCTGCTTTTCACGAGATTTTTGCATAATATTTTTAGTCATATTACTACTAGTAAATCGGTATATAAATTAATCGCGAAAACGGAACCGATAAGTAGCTAAATGAAAAAGTTCTTATCACAACGAATTATTGATACCTGTGCGCGACGCCATTTTGAAAGGGATAATGTTTTACGCGACACTTTCAAGATGTAAAATTACACAAATTCGTTTTATAGAAGAGCGATTTCATTATATGAATTCGTGTTACAGGAAAGTACATTATACGGGAATTTACTGTAATATATCTTGAAGGTGCTGCGCAAGAATTATATTCAAACTCCTTGGCAAGAACATTTTCAATATGATGTAATTATACATCTTGATGCAAATATATATTTATGTATATATAATACAGTATATAAATCCATAAATTGCATAAATAACTTATGGATTTCAGCATAAAATCATAACCCATATAATCGTAAGAATAATTACCAGCATATTTTTGGCTTTTAAAACAAGGTGTAAAATCATAGGTTTTCGTCATTACGATGATGGTACGATGATGGACACGTGACGTTTTACTTCTCGTTCAATATGGCAGCGGTACATAGTTCGTTTACCAATTCTGACCTAAATATTTCGAAATATCTTCTAATCGGTCCCGCTTTCGTCCATGGCTTTTATTATAATTTTTGACTAGTTTGATGAGATCTATCGAATTGTCAAATGTGATAATATTGTATCACATTTGACAATTCCGTGAAAAGCAGAATTCAGCCTACCTGGTCATATAAATGAGCGGAAATATAATCTTATAATACTGTATATAACGATGAAAAAACTTCCGTGTAGGGAATCCATCGATGAAGGAAACGTAAAACGGTATCCATTATTATGTTACAGCGCCATCTGCGAATTCTGTCTTTTTAGAGGAACCACAATTTCAATGTAATTTTTATTCTTTAATTTTTAAATTATTAATAATAACAAATAATTTTCGCTGTCGCAGATATCCAAAAATTAGTCCTTTCTAAAGATACCTTATTTATAGAAATTTGTACAGCAGTTCAACCGAAAAAGGGACATCTAGCCAGCAGCCAGCCAGCCACGTTTGATTATTAATATATATAATGATGATTTATATCAAGCAATAATATTTTCTTTGTTTTCGAAAAATATTTTTTAATGATTCAATAATACATGCAATCACGGGTAGTATTTTCTGGTTAGTAAATACAGAAAACAAAATCACTGCATCCATAGTTATCATGCTTGTACTTGCTCGCTCCATTCTTCTTTATTAGTTACAGTCAATTCTCGTTATTCGCGGATTCAACTATTCGCGAAAATTTATTTGTAACCACAAAATCAATATTCGCGGAGGTTTCGCGTATGTCCCTTTTTCGGTTGAACTACTGTACAAATTTCTATAAATAGGGTATCTTTAGAAAGGACTAATTTTTACATATCTGCGACTGCGAAAATTATTTGTTATTATTAATAATTTAAAAATTAAAGAATAAAAATTAAAAATTATTTGTTATTATTAATAATTTAAAAATTAAAGAATAAAAATTACAGTGAAACTGTGGTTCCTCTAAAAAGACAGAATTCGCAGATGGCGCTGTAACATAATAATGGAGACCGTTTTACGTTTCCTTCATCGATGGATTCCCTACACGGAAGTTTTTTCATCGTTATATACAGTATTATAAGATTATATTTCCGTTCATTTATATGACCAGATAGGCTGAATTCTGCTTTTCACGGAATTGTCAAATGTGATACAATATTATCACATTTGCCTCGCGCTTATTCGCGGATTCCCGCTGAGTGGCGAAAATACTGTTACCAATGTAAACTCTCTCTGTATTTCTCTAATAAATAAAGTTGTAGTCTCTGAATCGGTTTGGAAAATTTCTCATTATCTATCCTTCCTCACTTCACAGACCTCAGGTAGGTCAAAAGCCTGTTCATATCGTCCGCAGGTTCCATAGAAGAATGTGACCCTATGCTTGAATGCAGCCTCAAACTTAGGCGCCTAAATTCCTGTACATTTGCTCCTTACGCTGAAATTTTAGATCTGAGGCAAAAAACGACGCAGACGAGACTGACGCAGTTTTTCGACGCAGTTCAGAAAGACAATGGCTGCGTTCAGCAGACTCAACTGTTGCGGAACAGTTGAGAGATTTTCTGCTGAACGCGTCTTCAAGGTAGCGCTACTATCAAACTTGTATCACATTTGACAATTCGATAGATCTCATCAAACTAGTCGAAAATTATAATAAAACCATGGACGAAAGCGGGACCGATTAGAAGGTATTTCGAAATATTTAGGTCAGAATTGGTAAACGAACTATGTACCGCTGCCATATTGAACGAGAAGTAAAACGTCACGTGTCCATCATCGTACCATCATCGTAATGACGAAAACCTATGATTTTACACCTTGTTTTAAAAGCCAAAAATATGCTGGTAATTATTCTTACGATTATATGGGTTATGATTTTATGCTGAAATCCATAAGTTATTTATGCAATTTATGGATTTATATACTGTATTATATATACATAAATATATATTTGCATCAAGATGTATAATTACATCATATTGAAAATGTTCTTGCCAAGGAGTTTGAATATAATTCTTGCGCAGCACCTTCAAGATATATTACAGTAAATTCCCGTATAATGTACTTTCCTGTAACACGAATTCATATAATGAAATCGCTCTTCTATAAAACGAATTTGTGTAATTTTACATCTTGAAAGTGTCGCGTAAAACATTATCCCTTTCAAAATGGCGTCGCGCAACGTACTTTCCTGTAACACGAATTCATATAATGAAATCGTTCTTCTATAAAACGAATTCAAATATAATTTTACATCTTGAAAGTGTCGCGTAAAACATTATCCCTTTCAAAATGGCGTCGCGCACGTCATGTTTGATAGCGCTACTATCCAACATGTTGAATTATTTCAAGATGGCTGCGCCCATGAATGTTATTAATCCAAAGGAACAAATGATAATATATAAAGTATACGTATTTAGTGATGTTTATAACTGGCTTCATTTTCTTCAGTGGTTTTTTTTTTCAATAATCGCGCCTCCTGTTACTACTTGCGTTCAGCAGATATACCAACTCCTACCGCTACAACTCATCTGCTCACTTAGAACAGTTGAGTCTGCTGAACGTAGCCAATGTGTCACCTGTCATATCAAACATCTTGCAACATCAAAAAACTATCAATCAAAAATAAGATTTTATTTACTACATAATTAGTTTTAAAAATTAAATAAAGTTTAAATGTAATTATAATAGTGTGTATAGTAATTATTTGTAGGTAATGTAATACATATTAAATAATGTGTCTGTAAACAGAAAAACACACATAAACCAAGTATGAAAACTGTATTTCCCATAGGCACAATGGTTCACTATTCGCTAATTCAGTATTCGCAAAGAATTTGCAGTACGTAACTACCGCGAATAGCGAGAACCGACTGTATCTTGAAAAAGTTGATAACTGATGATAACTTTTATTTATTTTTTTTTGTTTTTTAATGAGAACGATAATTTTATGAGAGACATCAATCTTTATACAATAGAAAATTTTATGTCATTAGTTTTCATTCTGTAACTCTTCTATTTTAATTATGTGTAAAGCTCTTCTCTTTCCTCTTGAATTTCCTGTTTAACTTGAATATGGAAGTAATCATAAGATCAGTTATTGCTGTTACTATTTTTTAAAGAAATAATTATAAATAAAGTACTTACCTGGTTTCGTTGATTAAATTTACATACGAAGAATAATAAATGTAATATCGAGAAAGAAAAATTAAAATGCGTAGATTTGTGTTTTTCTATGTTGCTTTAATAATAAAAATAATAATTAAAATAATTGGAGAATTAATAACAAAATAAACTCTTAAATAATAATATGTTTTATGAATAAATAATATAAAATATAATAATAATAATAATAATGTTTAAATAATGTAATAAATAATTTACTCTGGGATATTAATCTTTTTTTCAATTTATTATACATTTAAAAATAAGTAAAAAAAAATGTTTTAAGTCAAATTGCGGAAAATAAATCATTTACACCTGACGACAGCATCATAATCTTAGTACTATAGTATCTCCAAAAAAACATTGCCAATGTATGAAAAAAGCTAATTTCTTTCATCCCTCAAAAATATTCATTAATAACATTTTCTAGTTTCTATGTCTACGGAAAGCACTATATAATTTTGATGGGTGAGTCAGTGCTCAAATTTGCGATTTTCTGGGGCCTTTATCTCCTAGCGACTTTGATATTAAAGCTTGAAATTTTTACAGGATAGTGAGAGACTAAAGCTGAACAACATATACAATTTTCGTTTTACTAGCTTAATCGGAAGTGAAGTTATGGAGATGGCAAATATGGCCTAAGTTGGTTCGTGTAAATATACACACGGTGTGCCCAGCGCACTGCCGTGCGCCTTGACATTGATGTGGAAATTTGAACAATTTTATTTTTCATCGAAAATAGCACTAATTAGCATATATAAGGTTTCAATGTAACATATTGATTAGACATATTTACTATATTAACATATTTACCGCTCCAGAGAGATGTGATTAGGATCAATTAATTTATAACTACCCCGCACTAATTAGCATATATTAGGTTTCAATGTAACATATTGATTAGACATATTTACATATTTACCATATTAACATATTTACCGCTCCAGAGAGATGTGATTAGGATCAATTAATTTATAACTACCCTGTACAAACCTGTATCCAAAATATTGTGTTAGGGCTCAATGTAAAAAGTAATTGAGTGTGTGGACGTTTTCGGTAATTGTAATCTTCCGTAACTTCCTTTATTATATCGTACCATTTATACGTTCCGCGAATATTGAAAAACGATACATATATTTTAAAATATTTTTTCTTAATACAATATTTAATTACATAAACTTTGACAAATACGGGCCCCCTCAAGTGCGGAGCCCGATTGGGTGCAATCGGCTTAAATCCGGCACTGAGTAAGTCTAGTAAATATATAAATATGAAAATAAAACATAAAATTTATACTTCCGGTTGAAATTTTTCTTCTAACCCAGATTGTGTGAGTAGAAAATGGTCAATCTAACCATAAACAAAGTCTGTTCCAGTTATTTAACTCTCATTTCCCTCAATTTCATATTTACGTGTCAAATGAATCCTTCACATAATTTTCTTCTGGTTTTGAAAAGATATTCAAAAAATAAACTCAATAAGTCTTAAAAGTTTATACCTCATTATTAGATCAGCAGTTGGATTAGTACTGATAAAAAGAAACTGTAAATAATTAACATTGAATAGATAATCCCTCACAGTTAGGTTTGTCTGCTGGGAAATAGATATGCCTATTTCTTAACATGCAGACATCATGAAATCTGATTTTGGGACAGTCCAAAATGAATCTGCAAACTGTTGATATTGCATTTTGCGCACTTAAATTTGTCTGATTACTTGACCAGGCAATGTCTGAATTTACATTTTTTGGACTTTGTCAAAAACATTCTAGCAATAGGCACATTGTCAGAGCAGGGGTCAAGGGCGGGTCTAACTCTCTGGGGCCCTGGGCTTGAGATGTGTTCGGGACCCCTTTTTTAATATTTTTAAATAATTAAAACAGTAATTAATCTAAAATGAAAAATATTTTATCGGAGCGTAAAAAAAAGCAAATGTAAATTAAAAAAATCATTAAATCACAATTATCATTACTGTATGTAAGCTGGCCAAAAATCTTGAATTTTAATTCTACACAGAAGTGTGAAAGAATTTCAGCCAGCCTAGTTCAACAAAATTCAATTTTACTTATAAACCAAAAATTAGAAACAATAATGGTATTAATGATTACCTGTAAAAGTATGGGTGCGGAAAATGCTTTACAATTGCTTAATCATAAAGGTACGTTTTAGTTAAACTTTCAAAAATCTTCATGGTCAAAATAATTTAGATAAATTTAAAATTTTCACGACATATCTAAAAATTTTCAAGAAAAACATATAAAGCATTAAGGCTCTCTTGTTTTCCCATTTTTCATCAATTTTCCCATGATTTTTATTTTTATATTCATATTCGCTCTGTCATTTTTTATCCTCTGACATAGCATTTTCAACAAGGTCTAGAATGGAATTTTAGTCTTCTTCATTTTTCTATATCATTTCCATAGATTGATTTTGATATTAAAATTATTAAAAGATATGCACTATATATATTCACCATACAGTACAGTAAGACTCCGTTTAACGCGGGGGATACATTCCAAAAAAACCAAGCGCTAAATGAACGTTAAACGAGGCCATCTTAATGGAGATAGGTGAAATAGGAGTCGATAAAAAATATACGTACCATTTTTTTTATTTTGTAATATGTATTATTACTATTTGTATTGCATTAATTAGTCATTTTTTTATTGCTAATATCGATTTGTATTCATAAATCATTCATGAAACCTTTTATTGCTAATATCGATTTGTATTCATAAATCATTCATGAAAAATATTATAGGCATTTTTATTGCTAATATCGATTTGTATTCATAAATCATTCATGAAAATAAAAAATAATCAAGTAATTAATTTATGTTGGTGATGATGAAGATTTTTCCTCAATTGACTTTTTTTGTTTTTTTCGTTAAGAAATCATCTAACGTCGTTTGCCTTTTCCTCTTTCAGCAATTGTCGATAGCAAGGCATCGCATCCATGACATCTTGCCTTTGAACTTCTATCAAAATTTGGATCATTTTCTATAAACTGATCCATAATTTCCGTAAGTGACTAAACTTCATAAATATGAACTGTGATTGCAGCAGACCTTTGTATATATCGTACTGCACTGCGCTGATATCAAATGCACTGCGAGAGATAAGGAGTATCAAACAATATAATTCATGCGATTTCGGTTTATGTGAGTATAACGGTTTGAAAAACGCGCCAAAGTGAATCAATAAAAAATATAAAATTCGAAAAAACTGCATTATATCGAAACAGCGTTAAAGGGATCTTACTGTATTTCATATTTGAATTATATTTATCATTTAATTATTATATTACAATGGTGGGCAAACTTGCGAACCGCATGCGGTCTCAAAGCAACTGTGTGAGGCTCCCGAAACACACAAATTTCATTGCTATTTTTCTTAAATTTTATATTAATAATCTATAGTAATATAGATATGTACCAATATTAGAATATTTTATTTCATTAAATGCTTTAAAGATAAATAAAAAATAGATATTTTTAAACTTCAAATTTTTAGTTTTTGAACGATGCCAGTCAAAAGGGTTGTTAACGTGGATTTTTATCATCATATATGATTGGTAAAAAATGTTTCGACATTTGATAGCCTGTGTCGCTCCCGCCGAAATTAGTTCCAAAAGTGACTACTATAGATTAAATATATTCTTTGATGAATAGTACTACTATATAATTTTTTTATTAATTATAAATACAATTTTAAAATAATATTTTCTGCAGTTTTTGAACATTCAAAAATGTATGAAAAGTATTATATGTAGCTCATTAACAAAGAACTTGCCTACCCTGGTTATATTATATACACACCTATTTTAAGCATTTTGCGATAGCTGCTAAAAATTCACAATAGATGCTAATTTATGTGAAATTCGTAAAATAGCGAATAGATGTTAAAATCAGAAATAAATCTAAAATTAGTTAATTTAAAAAAATGTTACTATAATATAAATATTTAACAATAACTTTTGTCTATGGTTATTCTCTATGGTACTATGGCTACATTAATATGCTGGCTGTCACAAGTTCTATCTATTCCATTAGTGTTTGTCAATCAGTTGATACCCTAACTTTTTTTCATGTATGTATCAACATTAAGAAATTTAATAATTGTAATATAAATTTTTTTTAGCCTTAAAACACCATTGGATATACCAAAATTAATACAATGGGCTCTTGATTTTGCGAACTCGTATGGACCCCAAAAAAGTTCGTAAATGGAAATGCCATTAACATTAGGGAACAATTGAATGGTTCATAAAAACGTGAGTCCACTGTATTTGTGAGAGAGAAATCACATACAAAGCCTACGGAATGTATATGTTACAGAATATGTGATTAATCCGGTGATTATACATAACGCCAGTTATTATGCATAATCCAATGATTTCGGTAAAGGGAGTGATAAACTTATTTCATATATTGCGAATTAATCACATTTACCGGTGATTACGCATATTCCCCAGTTCGTAGTGGTAAATATGATAAATCGTACCGAATTAATCAAATTTTCCGGACATTATACATAATCGCCAGTGTATGATGGTAAATTTGATCAATAATGCATTCTCGTCGAGTAATGAAGTAGTTGGCTGTATTCATCTTCATTCATGTAATAAGTTCAGCTTTAAGCGGTAAAAGAAAATAAGATCTCACTCAGTTTAAGAAATAATTGCAAATGAAATTGCGGAAATCAGAGTTGACACCCGGATAAAGACGTCTGTAAAACTTGAATATGATAAGCGTACGATATTTTTGTATATGACAAAAAATGAAAAATTATATGGCTTGACGAGATCGGAATCACAAATCAAAATTTGTTAACAGTTGAAAATGAAAAAATGAGGAAATATGACAATAGAAAATGAACTGAGCATGATGTATAAGTGCCAAATAAAAATAATTCCTTGTAATGGTATTGCCACAACTTACCACAAAAATCATATCAGAGCAATCAATTTGCCCCTAAACGTAGAAGCGTACAGTACATCCAGACTCATCCTCGAGAAGACTTTGGAAAGCATCTCTTTTGAAAAGAGACGCGGATTCGGCCAGATGATGTGGAAGACGACGTTGAAAACATACTGAAACGGCTAATCATTTTTACAGCATGATTTCAGAAGGTACTTGATCCCCTGCCTCCTCTATGTCATTTATTGTCACAAATTTATTATGCCCTCCATTAACAACATGACTGTTATAGATGCTCCCTAAGAAACATTAATTAAATATATTTGCATAATCACAGAATACTTACAATATTGTTTAATATACATATACTGATAGTTAGGTAACTAACTCAACTATATCTCTTCACAGGGGCAATGGAGGAATACTCAGACAGAAATTTGAACATGTGAGCAAATGTATCTTTTATGCATCTCATGTTATTTATATTTAATTAGAAAGGCTGCCCAGCATTGCTTGGGAATTTCAAGTACAGTCAAACCTCTTTAAGCCGCCCCTCTATAAACCGCCACCCTCGTTATTTGCATAATAATAAGATTACTATAGGATCCCATAAACCAGTGGTTCCCAACCTTTTTTTGGCCATACCCCACCTAAGCATCTCTAAAATCCTGAGGCCCCGTGACATATAATTTTTATTATTCAAAATGTGAACTATTCACATGGAGCAAGCCTAAAATGCCGTTAACTTGGTCTAAGCAAGCTTCCAAAGACATTGACATCCATGAAAGAGAAAAATAAAAGGACAGTTGAAGTACTGAGGAAGAAATCACTAAGAAATTGTTAAAAAAATAATAATAATATGAAGTGATATTAAAAACCAATAAATAAAGTTTCAAAACTACCATGTACAGGTACATTCTGATTTTATTTTTAAAATGTGTATTTCACAATATATGAGCCCCTAGAACCAATAAGATATGCAAAAAATTCACTGTTAATAACTCATTCTCGAATTGCCCCCTTGTGGAATATTAAAAACCAATAAATAAAGTTTCAAAACTACCATGTACAGGTACATTCTGATTTTATTTTTAAAATGTGTATTTCACAATATATGAGCCCCTAGAACCAATAAGATATGCAAAAAATTCAGTTAATAACTCATTCTCGAATTGCCCCCTTGTGGGGCGTGCGCCCCACGTTGGGAACCACTGCCATAGATTTAATACTGACTTTCGATGCTATTTATCCTGATAAAATATTTTCAAGAATTTATATATATATATTTTCCTAAGAAAGGATTTACTACTTGAAAAATAGGATCATTTCTATATACACTGCCATAGATTTAATACTGACTTCCGATGCTATTTATCCTGATAAAATATTTTCAAGAATTTATATATATATTTTCCTAAGAAAGGATTTACTACTTGAAAAATAGGATCATCTCTATATAATTAAATCCCAACAGGTCATGAACAACCACTGTTTGTAATTTTTATTCTTCATTTTTTTTCATATATAACTTGAAAACACACAAATTTAAACAACATATTTTGAATTCAAAAGAAATAAAAAATAAATAAATAAATAAATTACGTCTATATATTGTATATACATAAACTTTTATAATTTTATTAATAAGAAAATTTATTTTAATGTAGCAGTTCTCATTATGGAATTTAAATATATTGTAGCTGCTATTTCTTATACATTCATGTTGTCTTCATAAATTGAAGTATCATATTTCTATAACTGAACAATTACTGTGTCTTTACTTACAATAAAGAACATCATGATATGTTTCTATTTGTGCAAATTAAAACTTTATTTTAATCGAAATGTACAATAGTGTCTTTGATCATTTTGTTCACATAATATACTGTAATAGTTATATATAGATATACACTACAGCATATGTTTATTTACAAAAAAAAATTAATGTGTATATACAGTGGCTATCAGAGAGGGGTCAAAAGGGGCGACTGCCCCATGCCTCACGATTTTGGAGTCTCAATTTATAACTCAATATGTTAGAAAAAGTATATTTGTATATTTTTATACTGTTCGAATTTAATGTTTGTTAAAATTTGACGTTCTCTATCAATGTTTTCGCTTTTCTTGTACACTTACTATTTATATTTATCAATTTTTTTTGAAGGGCCTCAAAAATATTAATTACCCTGGGCCTCGCATTTTCTCTGAAAGTTCCTGTATATATATATATATAATTTAGTCTGAGAATTAAATTTATTGATATTTGTTTTAAGCAGCATGGGCCTCGCATTCTCTCTGAAAGTTCCTGTATATATATATATATATAATTTAGTCTGAGAATTAAATTTATTGATATTTGTTTTAAGCAGTTTATAAATGATCATTACTAACCTTTTTATATGCATTAATTCTTGCATATTAGCATCATTTGAAATGTTATATGTTAAAAATTAAGAATAAAACTGCTTTAAAAAATTCAATATCGCCTATTTTAAACAGAAACCATTAATAATCGATTAAATCGTTTTTTTTTCCCCCAGTTTGCTCTTCCACATTTAGCACGTTAAAGAATGTCGTCGGGTCTATTAATATCTTATGCAATAAGATTTAACTGAGTATCTCTTGGTAAAATATTAACTTTATGAAATTTCATAATCACTTGTGCTATTTATACCATAGATTACTTACTATTTATAACTTATTCAGAGTGCTAATAAATGAAAATGACATAAATTATATGCTGAAATTATAGATTTTAATATATTAGAGACTGCTAGTGATTAATTATATTAATAGAAAGTAGGATAATTCTGCACGCCAGTTTTCTTCTCACGATTTAATGATTATCGAGAAAGCCATTAAATCGAAATAATGCAAATATTGTATATAGTGGAAATATTTGTAAATATATAACTTTAATTATAGAAAGAAGAAATTATCTTGTGTTATAAAAATTGTTTTATAACACATATAAAACCCGCTATTATATCCAAAATAATGAGATGAATATTATACTGATTAGATCAAAAACACTCAGTTGGTCATATATAACACTGTCCAAAGTGTTATATATGACCAACTATACTATTCATCAAAATCCCATTCTCACTAAAATTTTCATTCATGACGTAGAGGTATTAAATAATTTGATTTCATTCTGTTGAAAATTCTTATACGGATCAATAAAATTTTTCTAATGATACTATATTTTTTAAAAATTATTAATAAGGGAAACTTCTAAAAAACTACGCATTCATTGTAGATGATTCTACTGAAAAGAAATTAAGTTTGAACCAAGATATAAATCGTTATTCAAAATGAGAGATTAGTGGTATCGATTAAATCGACATAGCTTCAACGATTTCGATTTGTTTGACTAATTTGCGATCTTTGTATAATTACAGAAATTCTTCCAAGTAAACGAATTTAACAAGGAAAGTTATGTGGTATAAATATTAATGCGTAAATCTTTCTGGAAAGTATGTGGCATAAATATTAATGTGCAAATATTCCTGTAATGTCCACTACGTTCCGATCTAAAAAAAAAAAAAAATATTATGTGGTAACATGTCATGAAGATAATTAATTGCTAGAAATAAAAAAATTTTAATTAGTTTGCATAAATTTATAGGTTATATTAGTGTGAATTAAAATGGAAAATCACATGGGATATTTTGGCAGAAGCCACATTTAGAGCCTAACAGAGGCTGGTCAACACCATGGTGGACTCAACTGGAAGTTGGAGGAATGCTGTTGAATAGGCTGGACATAGACCTAATGGATTTATAAACTTTATGGACAAGTTTACAATAAGCTATACAGAAATATTGTTTGTGCATATATTTCATTTATTATAGCATTTGGAATCAATTGGCTGAGCACGATTATGTTATGTTATTGTGGTGATGATATAAATGGTGACATCACCATTGCTACATTATTATGTCATCACACATCCATAAGTTTTGTGACATTGTCAGATTATAATGATGATACGGTAACCATATGTTTTTGGAGAAAATAAAAGACAAATCAGAAATTATTTCATAATAAGAAAAAGGAGGTTACAGTTATTTGTTTCACTAAAACTGAAAGGCTTTATAACATTTATTATAAAATATAATAAACAACACAATGTTTTAAACAATCATATTATTACTTTAAAAAAATGTAATTTTGATATTTTTTCACAAGAATGAATTTTTTTTAATAAATTGGATTTGTGTTTTAAAAATTCATAAAACTATATCCATCGTATCGAAGTTGGATTTTTGTATAAATACGTGCTTCCAATGTTTCGACTTTTAAATTCTCAGTGGTATTATTTATTGCTAATGTAAATACCCATTCATTGGAGGTATTAGATCCAGGTAGACAGAAGTAAAATTTGGCAATTTTTAAAATGTTTTTAAACAATATGTGTTTGTCTGTGAAATATTTAAAAATTCCAACCTATCTATGTTGGCAGGATTCATTTTGTCGCCATTCTTTGATCTTTTCATAGGTGACATAACACGAGATGGTCCACAGAAACATGTCACTGTCAGAAATGACAGTGTCATGTTTCTGTGGACTTTCTGTTGCATGCCAGTATTCGATTTATTATTTCAATTCATAAAAAAAGGACAAAATGGCCATTCCTCATTTTGTCGCCATTCTTTGATCTTTTCATAGGTGACATAACATGTCCACAGAAACATGTCACTGTCAAAAATGACAGTGTCATGTTTCTGTGGACTTTCAGTTGCATGCCAGTATTCGATTTATTATTTCAATTCATAAAAAAAGGACAAAATGGCCATTTTAGGAAAAAAAATCTAAAGGATAGAGCAATGAAATAAAGGACTGTCCTCTTAAATAAAGGATGTATGGACACCATAACATATAACTCATTATAACATTTGGAATCCTTTGGCTTTTTGTGTCCAATTTTATCATTGACTTTACAAGTTGATTTAACCAGCATATTATGTCATGATGACATCAGCATACAGCATCATATTATCATAATAATATCATTTATTATTATGTCATCATGATGTCATTCTGAATTTGACCATTATTCTGAAGGTTTAAATAAAAGCATTTTTATTGCCACCCCAAAATGCCCTCCCCCCTGGGGTGATCTTGATCAGAATAGCCTATGTTACCTGGAAAGCCACAGAAAGTTTCTAAGCTAAGTTTGGTCCTGAGGGCTCAAAACAGTGCAGAAGCCTTTCCAGAACATACTTATATACAGAAATTCAATAGACATATCATATCATATGTCACCAATGTGCCATCATATACAAAGTGCTAATGCTAGTACAATTGCTAGTTTTATGATATCATTCATTACGTCATGATGATGATATAATTACAACTTTCATGGTATCTCAAATTTGAACAAAGTTTTTAAGAATTTATATATGGTATTTTTTAATTCAATGTCCTATTTCACCCATCTCCATTATTTACGTTTAAGATAATCTCGTTTAATGCTGTTTCATTTTGTTGGAACGTATCCCCTGCATTAAACGGGGTCTTACTGCATCTTTTAAACAGAATTTAACTTTCTCTGTAACAATGGATAGATATTATTCTCTAATACAGTGATACCTCGGATCACGAACATCTCGGTTCAAGAACAAATCGGTCTACAAACACCATTTGCGAACAAATTTTGCTTCGCTTCTGATGCTTCAGTTCACGAACACACATGCACGGAGTGTGTGGAGTGCACGTGACTCGCGGTGCACAAAACCCTGCGCACAGCCTCATCCCAGCAGCAATCCAGTTTGCCCAGCTCATATGGGTACAGTAAAATTCCAACAAGTGTTGATATTTTCAGTTGGCCCAGCTCACATGGGTACAGTAGAGTTCCAACAAGTGTTGATATTTTACTTTATTTAATTAAATTTATCCCGTAATATGGCTCCCAAAAAAGTTAAAAGTGTTAGTGAAGGTAGTGTTAAACATTAAAAAAAATTAAAAGTATTAGTGAAGGTGGTGTGAAACATGTTTTCTTCAGCTCCCAAAAAGTTAAAAGTGTTAGTGAAGGTGGTGTTAAACATGCTTTCTTCTGTTACTGTTATATTTATTTCCTTTCTGTATTATTTCCACACATAAAACCATATTAAGTGTTAGTGAAGGTGGTGTTAAACATGCTTTTTTCTAATATTACTGGAGTGTTAGTGAAGGTGATGTTAAACATGCTTTCTTCTAATATTACTGTTGTGTGTTAGTGAAGGTGGTATTAAACATGCTTTCTTCTAATATTACTGTTAAAAGTGGTGTTAAACATGCTTTCTTCTAATATTACTGTTATATTTATTTGGTGGTGGTGTTAAACATGCTTTCTTCTAATATTACTGTTATATTTATTTAATTTCTGTATTATTTCCACACATAAAGCCATAACATGTTGAAATTTTTTACCACACATAAAGCCATAACATGTTAAAAATTTTTTCTAGGACAAAAACGTATTAGGGGATTTACATTAATTGCAATTGGGAAAAATTATTCAAAACGTATTATTTAGATTTACATTAATTGCAATAGGAAAAATTGATTCGGATAGATCGGAAGAGTTTAATTGCAATGGGAAAAATTGATTCGGATTACGAACTTTTCGGATCAAAAAAATTTTTTCTAGGATAAAAAACGTATTATTTGGATTTACATTAATTTTTTCCTAGGACAAAAAACGTATTATTTGGATTTACATTAATTGCATAAAATTATTTTTCTAGGATAAAAAAACGTATTATTTGGATTTACATTAATTGCAATAGGACAAAAAACGCATTATTTGGATTTACATTAATTGCAATGGGAGGACAAAAAATGTATTATTTGGATTTACATTAATTGCAATGGGAAATGGACAAAAAACGTATTATTTGGATTTACATTAATTGCAATGGGAAAAATTTTTGTAGGATAAAAAAAACGTATTATTTGGATTTACATTAATTGCAATGGGAAAAATTTCTAGGACAAAAAAACGTATTATTTGGATTTACATTAATTGCAATGGGAAAAATTGGGAAAAAACGTATTATTTGGATTTACATTAATTGCAATGGGAAAAATTGACTCGGATTCACACAAAGCCATAACATGTTAAAATTTTCCTAGGACAAAAACGTATAAGCCATAACATGTTAAAAATTTTTTTTCTAGGATAAAAAACGTATTATTCTAATATTACTGTTATATTTATTTCCTTTCTGTATTATTTCCACACATAAAATAACGAGTTTAAAAATTTTTCTAGGACAAAAAACGTATTATTTGGATTTACATTAATTCTTTCTGTATTATTTCCACACATAAAGCCATAACATGTTAAAAAATTTCTGTATTATTTCCACACATAAAGCCATAACATGTTGAAATTTTTTACCACACATAAAGCCATAACATGTTAAAAATTTTTTTCTAGGACAAAAAGTAAAGCCATAACATGTTAAAAATTTTTTAAGGATAAAAAACGTATTATTACCACTAAAGCCATAACATGTTAAAAATTTTTTTCTAGGATAAAAAACGTATTTAGATTTACATTAATTGCAATAGGAAAAATTGATTCGGATTGAACTTTCGGATGACGGCAGGGTCAAGGAACAGATTGTGTTCGTGAACCAAGGTATCACTGTATAAGTCAAGGAACGGATTGTGTTCGTGAACCGAGGTATCACCGTATTTATATTAGAGTTTAAGCAGTTTTTGAGATTAGTAAAATAGTTATCAAGGAACGGATTGTGTATCGTGAACCGAGGTATCACTGTATAGATCGGAGAGGAACGGATTGTGTTCGTGAACCGAGGTACCACTGTATATATTTTATTTAGATTGTGGTAAACCAAAGGTATCATTGTATAGGTATTCCTAGACTTTGGTTCAAATATCTAAATCATAAGTTGGAATGCTCTGAATTTATGATTTCTACACTACTGATCTTTATTAAGACACTATACAGTACATTATCATAATAAACTTAACAAACACAAAACTACATGAACCAGATACAAAAGTAATAATGATACATCAGACCATTGTACATGGATTTATATACAGTAGTGAGCTATGAAAATTTTAACAAAGGACTTGCACTTTATCTTATAAAAACAAAATATCAATTTCTAATTAAATGTTTTACTTTTTACAAAAACAGAAAATACAAATAATTGTGCATGCACAAAAAACATTTCAAAATAAAAAAATCTTTAAAATTTAAAAAAATAACAAAATATCACAGAAATTACATAAAATGAGAAAATTTAATTATGTGACACAATTTATACCAGAAGCTGCTACACATTATTTTCTTCTTCCTTCACATCAAGAGGTTCTAAAGTTGAGCAATGATTTTTCAAAACAGTTTTTAAATAGGGCTTAGGATTAAATTCTTTTAAAGATCTCTTCTCTAAATTTTAGGTTATCTGTGGTGTGTTTAACTGAACTTAAACAAAACCAGATGAGACCCTAAATCTCACCCTTCTCACATTTTAAGAACTCTTGAATGCTAAGTCCTTACCCATATACCCTGCTTCAGAAAGTATTATTGCCAGATCGCACTATTTGGGATATACATTCTAATACGCAAATATGAGGAAGAGAAAGACTAACCTAAGTCAAAGTATGATTATAACACTCAAGATATGTGTTTTTCTTGGAATAAATAAACAAGCAAACAAAAAGAACAAGGGGTTCACAAATTAGAGATAAATTTAACAAAGGGCTCGTACGAGCCCCTGTAAGCCCCCTAAAACTCACCACTGTTTATATGCACATGAATTGTATTGACCAATCAGAGAATCTACTGATTATATAAATCAAGAATAACCAGTATTAATCTGAAAAATATTAAAAGGCAGAAATTGATGAGGTTATCAATAAAACAATATTCAAAGAAAATTATTAGACAATGTCTTCCTTGCAACTACTCCAGAGTTAATTAAAATAATTGAGAATTAAATAAAATTTAGAATAACAGTATAGTAGAGCATTGATTATCCAAGCCAAATAGAACCAAGTTGGTTTGATTAATCAAACCTACATAAGAATATCCAGTATAATGCAAAAAAAAGTATAATTAGGCTTACAATTAAATTATATTATTGTATGCAAGTTTATTACTATTGTGTTTTAAAGTATGAAGTATTATAAAATATAATTAATTTAGGAAATGGTTTGTAAATTATAATCAAAATATTTTGAAGAAATAATGTGTATTATATTTATTTAAGATTATTTCTTTGATATAATGCATTAAATCTTCAAATAAATAATCTGAAATGAATGCCTTAAACAGCAAGATTAATATTTCAACATAACAACCAGTGCACTAAAAATAGATATTGTAATATTTTATGGGTGACACTGTTTTGTATAATTGACATTCAGATAATTAGCACTGTACTGTATTTTAAATCATTCTTAGGCAATAAAGTGAACACATTTAAGGTATTCAAAAGTACAATACATATAATATTTTGATTATATATATATTAAAATAGCTAGGAGACTTTATTATACAATAATAATAATCATCTAAACAAACACAGTTATTTTAATATATATAAATTATATATATATAATTTATATATATTAAAATAGCTGTGTTTGTTTAGATTATTATTATTTTATAGTACATCAATGTGAGAACAGAATAACTCCGGGTCAAAGTGCTATGTCGGACACAAGTCAAGACATAGGTACTTGTGATGTTTAATGGTATGTTAATTGTCTGTGTCAGTGCTGAGAAACTTTCTTACTATGTTGCATGTATTGAGTAGTGATGCTTTTTGTAGTGTTATGTATATCTTGGGATGTAGATCTAAAGTTTTGAGGCTTTTGTGTAGTGTTTGAGGGATTACTCCTATTGAGGAAATAATGATGGGTACTGTGACTACCTTTTGCATTCCTCAGAGGCATTTAACTTCTTGTGAGAGTTCTGTGTATTTGCTAATTTTTTGAGTGAATGCATCCTGGATGTTGTGTGCGTTTGGTATTGAGATGTCTATAATGTAGGTAACTTTGTTTTGCTTGTCTATGAGAGTGATGTCTGGTCTGTTGTGGTGTATG
>AYEL01090676.1:0-25146 GCA_000484575.1 Olivierus martensii
GTTGTATATACCTGTATATATATATATACAGGTATATACAACAAATATTAAAACTTATTTCGTCATTTTTATTTTATTGTCGGTGTTGCAGTGAAATCAGAAATACAAATTTCGAGGTAAATTCGGATTTCGTATTTATAGTGAATGTGTGTTGTTGTTCGTGTTTAATTAAATATTGTTGGAATAAACGAAGAGTATCTCTGTTCACTCGAATATTTACAGAAAGGTCTTTGACACCACTTATTTTTATAAGTCATAAAACTCTTTTTTTTTTTTTTTTTTCGGGAAATAAAGGAAGAATATTCCACATTTTCCGGAATCTTTTTTTTTTTTTTTCTTCTCTCGATACAGGCATAATAATAAATGTTGGCATATGGCTGGCGTATTAAAAATCTGAATTGTTTTTATCGCGGAAACGAAATTTTCGAAAATTTGCTTTATGCTTACATTTTGCGCTTTTACAAGTTTTTATCGATATGCTCGATGTATAAGGAATGCATATAAAAAAATTCCAATTTTTCGCAAATTGTATGCTATTACTTCCTACTTCTGTATACATTTTTTTTTTTTTTTGGATGACACGTTCGAATGGAATTCGTGTTAATAATAATAAAATATTTTTTATGCATTTTAAAATACGTAAAAAAATATATGATATTTTTTAATCGTTATTAGCAAATATTTGCAAAAGTAATAATAATTTTAAAGATGTTTGCTTAATGCATTTTATTATTATTATTTTTTATTTAAATTTACTTAATTTTCTTATAAAATTAATCAGCAGTATAATTATTATTATTTGCAATGCTTATATGGCATCATAAAATTATCCTAACAAATATAATTAATAGGAAAAATATTTGGAATAATTTTACGACGTTTAACAAGGGATATTTCTCCATAAGGGTCAATAACCTTACCACAAGTTCTGGGAAACAATGTCAAAAATATTCGAGTCGAGTTGCTGACTAATTTTCGCCAGGCATAAATCCATCTGAGCCTTTTCTATTAATTCATTCCAACTACTTTCTCTTCCTTAAATTAAATAATCTAATCGAAGCTAATTAGATTTGATTATTCAGTTAGTCAAACTGTAATTACGTTTGAATTTACTAACCTAATAATAATAGCGATACAGCAAAGTGTGTTTAAATTAAAACGAAAAAAAAATTGTGTTTATAATTTAGATTTGAAAGGATTATTGTTGTAATTATTAATATTTTTTTTATTAGAAGATTATTTTACTTATAAAAAAAAAAGATGTAAAAATTTGTCGGTCTCTAAGATGGAATTTTGATTTGAAAGTGGTTACTGCTATAGCAGTTTTGTGTAGGTCGCACTTTGTAAAACGAAATGATTTAATGAAGAACGACTGTTCCAAACCAAATTCTGTCAATCACGTTTAATTTGATCTTTAAACGAATGTCCCGGTTAAACAGATGCCAAGTTGAACTATCGTCATAAACGGGGCAGGATTTATGAATAAACTAGACGAGTTACAGCTTTAGGGCCTCATGTTACAAAGGACCTCACGTTTCATTAAAAAAATATATTAAATGCATTTGCAAGGGCTTCTTAAATGTTGCAGCTTAACAGCCAAAATAAGCATAAATCCTGTCCTAATTAATTTTTTTATTATTTAATTAAAGCTATAATTTCTAGGATGCGTATTAAAAATCAAAAATTATCATTTATACAACTTGTATATCAATAAAAAAATTCAGTATTTTTTTTTTAAAGCATTAATAAAATTATGCTATACAATATATTTTTATATACTGTATATATATGAGAGCGTGATTCGAAGTTATATATCAAGAACCACAAAAACTTTTTGGTAGCAATAAACATTTTTATCTACTTAGAACAGAGCTTGCAAATTCATCGTAATTCTCTAGACTGAAGGATTCCATTCAGTTTGTTCTATTTTAAAAGGCACTCTTACTCTAAATCTCTTTTAAATGTTCAAACGAATTGTCGTAAAAACGAAATACTGAACAAGTAATAGGTGGTTAATATACTTTAAAACAGCAAATGCAGCATATTTCATTTTCTTGTCACATTTACTGTCATTCTTCTATTCTTAAAAAAGTGGAACAACAGTATGTTAATTTGCAAAAATGCATATTTTGTTTATATGCAAATAATATAATTTCAGAACAGTGACGATATAGTTATTTTAAATCTGTTTTAAAATTTTTAAATAGTTAAAATACTGTATAATGCAACGTATAAACATATATATTTTACATTATATTATGTTGTTATATACAATGTATGTTTATCGTGTTTTCGCTATATTAATATATTTTATAATTATGCTTGACAAGAGTTATTCAATTTCAGAAAATTTATCTTTGTTCTGTACGAAGTGGAAGTATTTTTAAAATAAGATAAAGCTTATTTGTCATTTGAGACTTTTGTTTTCAGTTTTCTTTGCCTCGATGATTACGACTTCTGCATCAAATAAATGCATTCGATTAAAATATGTTAAATATATATATTGTTTCACAAATCTCTAATAATAATCTTACGTGTTAGTATAATTTTTAACCATTTTTGTAAAGAGTTACTATAAATTGCTTATAATACCAATTATATTGATATTTGAAAATGTTTTTCCATTAATGTATCATATATACTTAATATATATATTTAGATATTTATCGTCTGGTGAAAGGAAACTCTTATTCGGAATAATATTTACAGCAGAAAAAGAAAAATGCTTGCAAATAATGACATACTGATTTTACACTTGTTTGTAATAAATGCATTAATCTTGTACGATTTTCGAGAGTTCGGTTTTACATTATTCTTTTTTATTTTTGGCGATAAAAACGTCAAAAACAAATCTTATCCATTATATAAGATATACAATAAAAATATTCGAAAGTTTGAGCAATATAAATAAAGAAAACTAAAAAAAAAAAAAAATATATTGATTTAGAATGCATATTTTTATAAACGACAAAACAACAAATTATCTTCGGATTTTTAAAGGTTAAATATACGTAAATATTTTTGGCGAATTCGGGTTTTATTTAACGAAATATAAATTAAAGTTAGTGACTTTTTTTTTTACTTTTTATTATTACTATTATTATTATTATTATTATCATCATCATCCGGAAGATAGGAATATTCCCATAGCAACAGTGAGTAAAAATTACAGTCTGCGTGGCGTCGAAATCTTTAATATCTCATCCGACTTACATAATGGCCGTACGCAGCTGTTAGAACAGATTTTAAATGCAGTTGAATCATCATTATTATTATTTGAACGAGTGGAATTCTGTTTAGAAACTTATTCTGTATTTAAATTTGAGTCACAGAATTTTTAAATTGGGAAAAAAACAATATCTTCTGATTTAAGTTTTACCACACTGAATGTTGTTATAAAATGAGAACACGTAAGAAAAATCCAATTTTTACGCTTTAAAATTTCTGATGATTTATTACTGTATGCGCTCTATATCATACGGCTCCAAATTTATATTCATCTTTTTGAGATCTGCTTTCTTTGACGTTTTACATGTATTCTATATAACAACAATGTTAAAGAGATGCGGTTACATTCTCTAATCCGCTTTTAGTACCGCTTTCAAAGCTAGAGAAAACTTTCAACTTAGCAATAATCGGCTTCGATTAAACCTCTTTCATCTTTTGTAATTCTTAGATCCTTTAGAAGTGCTTGTATGGTTAATAGTTCTTGTAAAACAATATATTAAAATTCTTCAGATATTCTTGTCATGGAAACGCGAAATTGTCGAGAAATTAATCTATTCTATAAAAGGTCAAAAGTCAAGATTCTTGTAATTGTAAGTGATTTAAAAGTAACAGTTAGTGATTCAAACATAATTATTAACCTAAATATTTGAATCATTACGTATATTTTATAAATGTTAAGCAGTTATATTGTTGATCTCCATGACCATTTTACATTTTTACTATTCTCCATCAACGAGATGATGATGATGCAATAAAATACCTTTCGGGAAAACTTGGAGCGATTATTCGGGAATCTGTAAAAATGCATTTAATTAATATTCAATTATATGTAATTTTTATGGCGGCTCTTATTTTTTTAAATAAAATTTAATGTAAAACAGGCTCCGTTCAGTGCATTAGTTCAATTGCTTCTAAATTTAATTCTATAGTGTCACTTGTCTATAACAATTGTGTCAGCCGTACGACAATATGACCTTTCACTTAATGAAACAGACATCGAACATAACTTCGATACAGTGACCTAAATTACTGCTTTTGCAACTACTGCGATTTTTCAGAGGAGTCCAAGATCATCCATCGCTCTTCTTCCATTATCTTATCGATCGAATGTTGTCTGGCAGATAACAATAGAAATAAGCGACGCAATGACCTACTATTATATAATTTATATGAGTTTAAAGAGTCATAAAAAACTTTAAAATAATCACCCCCGATTATCTTTGTGAACAGTATGAATAAAACGTTTTAATATGCAAATGTGCCATTTTTTTTTGTTTTGTTTTGTATATACCATTGTTATATGCCTATACAATGTCTACCATAATAGGATCATTGTTATCTACTTTCAATTATAATTTTTCTTTTATAACTTCATCTTCGATCTATTACAGTTTATTGAAAGGAAAGAAAAAAAGATTATAATTTGATGATGATATTAAATTCAAATCTTAAATTATCATGTTGACCTAAATTTAAACTAATTTATTATAATTTTACACATGCCATATAATTATCATGGCATATCATTAAATTCCGGTTTCAGAATCTGTTTTATAAGATGATTTACTTTCTATATATGTAGATATTTATTCAAATGTATAAAATATTTTTCTGATTATTATTATTTTGGTTTTTAAAATTTCAGAGATTTTTTTTAATGGTGCCTACATAAAATATATAATGTTCACAAAATTCTTTCTGTAAAGTTCAAGTTTTAAGACGGGAAAAAAGATTTTCGTTTATTAATTGCAGAGTAAGAAGAGATCACGTAGAGCATGTTTAAAAATATAATTGTCACTTTACTTTTTTTTTTTTTTTTTCTGCAAAGTGGTATTTTTAATTGGAAGAGTTTGGAAGTTTTTTAATGAAAAGTCGACCATTTATCTCGTGTAAATACTGTGATGTAAACGTTAGAAAACGAAAAAACAAATTCATTCACCTCCTTTGGTTTCATAAGATATCGAATTACCTTCCACTAGTTATTTTTATGTTGAATATAATATATAAAATTAATCTTGAAAATGATGTGTATCATTTTATACTGTGTTTAATTGTAATTATTAAAGTAATATTCTGGTTTAGAGTTTACAACAGAACATGCTCCTACAGAAAACAAATATTTTAATAGCATAGTATGTTATATATTACTATTACAGTTCTCCATTTTAAATGGTAATTTTGCGTGTAATTAAATTTAGTTTATAAAAATTAACTGTTTCTAAACAACAACAACAACAAAAAAGGCAAGTTTATTAAATAACTTTTTGATGAAAAAAATTCATTAAACTACACGAATGGTGGTAAAAATATGTAGTACACTATAAAATTGAAAATTTACTTAAGAGAAATATTTTTTTTTTATTTTATTTAATCGTAATAATGAAATAAATTTGTGGATTAATGAATATAAATGGTTAACTATAAGCATTATATAACAAAAGACAGGATATTATATAGAAACTGTATATTTGAAACAATTATAGTTGCATTAGCAAGGTAAGAATGTATTAAAAAGTCAGATGGGCTCTATTGCTAAAATGGAGATGTTCAGTTCAAATATTATTAAGGGAAAACAAGTGATTTATGTAAAAGTTTTATCTATAATCTGAACATTTACTATCCATCATTTAATTCTATACTTTTAGGGAATAAAGAAGAGATGTCTACACATAATGTCCGAATTATACTATATATTTCGCACCCTAATATAATATTACTTGGAAGTAAAGTTTTTCACAAACTTCCTGTTCTTTTATTCATGCCATCTCGGATCTTTCAACTAGATATAAAAAGATCAATGCGTACAGTATATAAATCTTTTACAATTGCACAAATATTTATTCAACTTTTATGAACTTACATGCTTTAGTCTAATTAAAAGTTGTGCTGCAAAAATTTGTGTTCTAATCTGTAGTTTTTATCCGAAAGTGTTCTCGTTACACAACATAATCGGATTTAAAGATCTAGTATCAACATCATGCCATCTGAATCCATTAAAAAAAATTGTAAATGTAGGTGTATTTCAATAAAACATATCAGTAGATTTAATAAAAATGTTTCTCGTATAAAAGTGACTTACGGAAGTGAACTCAGATTCGTTTCAAAAATAATATAATTTTTTTTTTTTTAATTTCTATTTTCACTTTTTGATTTAAAGTGAAGTTTTTATTTATATAAACCCGTATAAAAGTGACTTATGGAAGTGAACTCAGATTCGTTTCAAAAATAATATAATTTTTTTTTAATTTCTATTTTCACTTTTTGATTTAAAGTGAAGTTTTTATTTATATAAATAAATGATTTAGCAGAAAAAACTCTCGTATTTATTAAAAACTAAAAATGACGTGATAGAAATAAATTAATCATCTTATATATTTGTCATTGTTTATATCTTTTCATTTATGTATAAGTATATATATATATATATTCTGATATTTGCAAAATAACGATTTATAAATATGCGATTATTTTTATACATAGTGAAATCATTTTATAATGTAACTATATATAAGCGGGAAATGCAAGTACTGTAGAGCAATTATAATGAATCTATACTGACTTGTGAGTATACAAAAAAAGTACGACCAGAGAAAATAAAAATTGTTGCCATATATGATTTGGAGAATTTTTGAAATCGAAATCCAAAAATATATATAGGTTAAATTAAAAGTGGAAATTTCCCTAGACGCATTTTTTAGCTGCTGAATCAAATTACATCAATTATATATGCTTTGCAAATACTCGATCTAGCATTTTATGCAAAGTTAGTCTTGAAGAAAATGTAATAAAAACAACTTCAGTATAGACTTTGAATAAATCTACGCGGCATGCCAAATAATTTCCTTAAAAAAATTGGCAAATCTGTCACTAGATTTAGTCGTAATATTTGGATTGTGCAACGCCAAATAATTAACGGGTGTATATCATTGTTTTGTACTTTAGGTAGGGTATATCTTGTAATCTGCACAATAGTTTACACGATCCTAGAGGAATCTTAAATTTCTAATTATCAGATTAATTTTATTGATAAATAGGTATTTATGAGAAAAGAATATCATCATAATTTAATCTCCTAGTAGCATATTGAAATTTTTCCGATCCTTAACCTTTATTTCAAAAATGTGAAATATCCGTTCTATGAAAAATTACCGTTTCAGGAAAATAATCAAGTTTTTATGGTTATTATGAATGATTATAAGAATTTATGATGAATACTATATGTGTACTGTATGTGATTTAATGTAAATTGAGATATTAATAAATGTCTAAATATAGCATATATATTATATATGAATACATATTTATAATAAAAATTAAGATTTATGTTATAATATGCTAAGCAATAATTTTTTACATTACAGTACTAGCTAGTGCTTGCATTTTTCCCGGAATAAGATATGAATTCCTGCATCATTAAAAATTATGGATTATAAAATTCTGATTTTAATTGGTAAAATAATGAAAACGTCTACAGTATTTTTACTTTGTTTCAATTATCACATAACTATGTAATATAGTCGTAAAGGCTTCGAAATTAATTCTCAGACCAAAAAGTTACAAATAAATAAATATAGAAGTGAAGCTGATACAATTTTACAACCGTTAAACCAGAATGAAAATAATAATAATCGAAAAGAATCAGCAAATAGGAGGAAAAAAAGTATAAAAGAATCTGGGTTAAGTATATGCCGTTTTTGAGATAGGTGGTTTCATAAATTTCTATAACAACAATTTTTTTTTGTGAATTTGAAGGTTTCGGTTATATCCTCCGTACCAAATAAGGACAAGACTTACGACTTTTAAATTATCATCTATACGCGATTAATGCAATAAGTAATATGTTGAATTCAAAGATTCATATCCCAAAAAAATGCGTATAACTAAGAAACAACATAGCTATGATCACTGGTCCTTTAATTGACTTCAACTTTCCAAATGATACCATTTTCGTTCTAGTTTAACATTTCTGCAGTCTTTTCCTATTCGATAAATGAGCGATGTACGTCTTGCAATAGAGCCTGCGGCTCATTACGTGACAATATCGTCTTCGTCGATTATAACACTTATGAAACTGTTCGACCATTACATAAATTACCAAGTATCTTTGAAATTACATCATTTTTCAAAAACGTTATTATCAGATTTATATAATTTATTACTGATAATAGTATAAACTATACATGCATTGTTGACCAACAGAATGCTAGGAACATATCGAACGGCAAACATATATATATGAAGAGAGATACAATAATCTTTTACGAAGAATACAAATAAATATTAATATAGAATTGCATTGAATTTTAAACACATGGTTCTTTTGTCATCGAAATTTCTTCTCACACTGAAGTTATAAAGCAAAGCCAAATACATTGTGAATTATGGAAGCAGAAAACATTAATATAATGGTCTATCTAGTATATGTGGCATTAACTGGATAATGTTTAAATGCAATTACAGTAATTTATTATATATGAATTGTGTTGTTATTATTTTGTTAAATCACACAAAACATTTTACATAAATTGTAAATATCTTAATAACTACCAACATCTCTGTTACTACAAGATAAAAATATGCCAAAAGTTACTTCGCGCCATCTAGTAATAAGTAAACGAATTATTTTTTCAAATTACTGTATTAGTTCGATTACAGTGAAATCAAACCTTCTCAGAAGAAAACAGTAATACTGTGTGTAAATTATTTAAATGTTAATTTTCATAAGTTTATCTGATGAATCTGTTATAGACTAATATATACAGTATATTGTGTAATTTTTTCAATCACTTAAAATTTTGGATGCGCTACTGAATTGTCGTATAGTTATTTAAATGTTAATTTTCATAAGTTTATCTGATGAATCTATTATAGACTAATATATATATTGTGTAATTTTTTCAATCACTTAAAATTTTGGATGCGCTACTGAATTGTCGTATTGATTAAATTATTTAAATAAATAAACTAAAATCATTTTAAATGAAAATTATCAAAATAACAGTAATAATTAAATACTGTATATAATGTAGAATTGAGCAAATTTTCGTCACGCATACTTCCTAACAAAAGAAGTTGATTGATAACGCTCCTATTATATAAAATATGTAAATATTAATATTTCGCGAGAATTTTACGTATTAAGTTATCGATTACTTCAAGAAATCCAACTGAAAAATGTATTAAAAAAATCTATTGTTATGAACGTTTGTTCTGTGTACTGGTGACATAAAACAGGTATATCACGGTTATAATTTCAGATTTTATAGAGGGATGTATACTAATCAACGATGATTCTAATCTCTTAATTTTTATCTTCCATCATTTGGCCGAGCCTATAATGGTTGGTGACCACTCCATCTGGACTTTGAAATCGTTTCACCAACTTAACATATTTGGGGTGCTCTGTTTTTGGTCTATATTCTAGTTTTTCTAGTCTGTTTTTGGTCTATATCACTTTCCAATTTATTGATGTATTTGGGATATTACTTACGAAATTTGGTGAATTAATGTAAATGGCTAGTTACATAATGTAGACAGTAGCCTTGGAATGGTCAGTCAATCGCCCATACTTTTCAATCAGTATTTTCTTAAGTGGAAAACCTAGTAAGAAAAAAGGAGAGTTTTTCAATAGAGAACAGACTATCTTCTTCAAAGTGATAGTTTAATCGCTACTGCCGGTTTCCAGATCGACAATCGAATTGACGAACAGAAGACGCAAGGCCCGATTCGTCGCAGGTTAAAAATTTGAATAAGACAAATATCAAATCCAGCCAGATCGACAATCGAATTGACGAACAGACGCAAGGCCCGATTCGTCGCAGGTTAAAAATTTGAATAAGACAAATATCAAATCCAAATATAGCAGTATCTAAACTTTTTCTCTCAGCCGCACTTTCGGGATGAAATTTTCTCGCTGTATACGAAACTTTTTTTGATATGAAATGCCAATAATAATACTAAAAACTGGAAAATCCTACGAGTTTCGACACACATATTTACCATATTCTATCACACGTTGAAAAATAAATGATAAAATGACCATATTTATTGATATTTTTAGTTAATGAATTTTTTAAAATGTTTCCAAATCCTTGTTTTTGAATCTTTCCGCCAGCGCTACACTGGGAACCACTGCCGTAATGAATGCAGTATATCAAATAATTACTATAATTAATGATATTTTTGAAAAATAAATTTCAAACAGCAATAAAATTAAATCCTAATTAATATACGAGTCTCCAAATATTGTATATAATTTTTTTACAACTAACAATTTTGGGAACCACTGCCGTAATGAATGCAGTATATCAAAAATAATTACTATAATTGAAATTTATTTTTCAAAAATATCATTAAACAGCAATAAAATTCAAATCCTAATTAATATACGAGTCTCCAAATATTGTATATAATTTTTTTACAACTAACAATTGAAAAATCTCTCCGTTTGAATAATACTGTACATGGATCTGAAATTCAAATATGACTTAAAAGAGAATATTATCTGAATATACATACAATAGACTCTGATTATCTAGGTTGCGGATCAACCGGCGTTAATCTGTAACCCGGAAATGATGTTTATCAACATTTTATCTTAGATGCGATATTTGGAAGATTTATAAACGATTCAATCCGTTCCTTTATTATATCGTAGATAATCGGCGATCGAAATTAGAATCAAATTAAAAATACAGTTATTGCAATATTCTGTTTTCCATTGTGTATACAATTATTCACACAGCATTTATTTTTATGGTAACATTAATTAAGTAATCGCATCTTTCATTGTAAATTACGTCACGCAAACCTTTATCGTATTCTCCATGATATAATTTTCATTTCAAGATTTAGAAAGGAAATTAGGGGAAAAAATTCACGTAAATTTACAGTCTCTATTAAAGTGTGTGTAACAAGTATCGAAGAAATTTCAGAAGAAAATTTTCCATTATTCTAAATCACCATAGAAGAATTATTGAAGTACAGTCATACCTCGACTTAAGTCGTTTTGAACTTTACGTCGGGTTTTTTTTTTCTTTTTTTTGTTAATAGAAAAAATTAAAAGTCTACTAAAGGCTGGTTCTCACAGGCGTAAAACGCAATGTAAATACGTCGGTGTATTGATGCTGATGTTACTTTCGCTATATGGCTGCTAAACGCTGCGTCTTTACGCCGAAGTTCACTCTTGTTCAACTTTCTACGCTGCGTACAAGATATCTTGATCATTCGTCAAATCGGGGTATGAGCTGGTTATTGAAACTTATGAATAATTTAGATGCTTTAAAATGTTATTAAAGACGTTACCGGGTTATTTTTAAAGACCTTATTCGACTTGCGTCTTTTATCGACTTAAGTCGCGAGTCTTGGAACGAATTAACGACGTAAGGTTAAATATGATTGTAGTAAATTAAATGATAAAAAGCAAAATCAAACGCAATAAGAAAAGTTTTGTTCAATAGATACAAATGAAATATTGTAGTTAACACTGTCACTCGATGAGCAGATCAGTGAACTCCGCGATTTATTATTATATTTTTTGTATATAATGATTCAGTATTATTTATAAATCATTAAAAATAATCTATCAAAAATAGTACGCATTATTTGATCAATAGAAATTTTATGCTGCCTATAAAGTACTTGTTACCAATCTGTCCGGAAAAATACAATATTTTGTTCGTACTGTAATTTGAAACGGACATAATGTGTAATAAATTTTACAAAAAATGTCAATCACAATTTAAAATTGCATTTTATAATATTTTATATGGAAAATTGAAATGATTCAACAGAAAATACATGGTAAATGTAAACAACGCTTAATTGTATTAGATGGTAAACAAGATGGCTGACTTCTGAAAAGAACTTCAGAAATAAATTAATCTTTATTCTTTTATATATAAATATTTAGTTTTAATTTTTTCTTATACTGCAATTAATAAGATATTTTTATAAATACATAAGATGAAATTCCATAATTTACGTTCGATAATTTATAAGAAGCTCATGCTATAAATAAATTTCTTTTTCCTTTTTTTTTATAAATAATATTTGAATATATGTGGTGCGCAATGGCGGATCCAGAAAAATGACAGGAGGAGCATCATAATGCAAATAATTATATTGCTAATAATTTAAACAATTGGTCTATATTCTTCATTAAAAAAAAGGTAACACGTCCCCATCTCCGGCATCTCTATCCTGAATTCCATATGTGAAGTATAATGTATGCAATTTATTTTTAACTATTAAATGCATATTATCTATTATTCCGATTTTTTCTGAATTATCTTGGAAATTATAGTAGTAAATAAAAGATATAAATATCATTTCTTGTGTAGTTTAACGTCACTTTCCACTCGGTGAAGAGTAATCGATTGGGCATTTCAGTTTCTACAACGGGCCACCCATATCCCTGGCAACGAAGTAATCACATGAAGGATGGGGCTCAACGAGACTGTCCCGGACCCCTTCTGAAAAATTTTTGAAGGGTGGGATCCGGCAATTAAATACAGATCCTCCAGCATAGAAGCACAACACGATTCCACCCAGCCGACAATAAAAATTCAGTACGGGTGATCGGTTAACGAACAGTTCGGATAACGAATACTTTCGCGAAAGATTTTTATGTTCGGATAACGAACACTTCACAGAACATGACCCGCGGACTGACGGAATGACAAGTGAGCCGGATGGCCGCGTGGTAAAGCTGTGGCATACCATCCTGGATGATCCATGTTTCATTCCTCCAATTTTTCAGGAGGGGTCCGGGCCCTGATCGCGTGGTAAAGCTGTGTCATACCATCCTGGATGATCCATGTTTCATTCCTCCAATTTTTCAGGAGGGGTCCGGGCCTGCCCCGTTGAACCTCATTCTTCGACCATCCGGTTGACCCCAGCCTGTGATGAGCTCTATAAGAGGCCGCCGCCAGATAAAAATAGGTACAAAACTTTATGGAACCGACTGTACCTCTGCAAGAAATTCCTAGCCTAGCAGAAGCAAAATTTAAAGAAGATATTTTTTAAACTGCTATTAGATGAAAACTTTTTGTTTATAACGAATGAAGTAGAAAAAAAAGAAGCTTGGAGTTTCTTCAAAAATGTGTTCTTGAGAATAATAAGAACCCTGAATACCAATCATCATTGAAAAAAAAAATGCCGGAAAAAATTCAAAGCTTTAGGATGTCCAATGAATATTAAAATTCATTTTTTAAATGTGAATTAGGATTTTTTCTCAGAAAATCTAGGTGCAATAATTGAGGAAAAGGAAAACGTTTCCATCCAGACATTAAGGAAATGAAAAAGAGATACCAAGGCCGGTAGAACGTTAATATGATGAGGAATTATTACTGGATGTTGCATCATGAAAATCCAGAAGCGACGCACAAAAAGAAAAACAATAGTATAGCTTCACTGGCAAAAAAAGGGACTACTAAAACTTTTGACTTAGTAAGATTTAAATAATCAAATTTTATAGTTTTGTAAAATAAATATATTTAGAATCAACCACAGAATAAGTTTCATGTGGTAATTTTCACTATTAATTTCATTCAGTCATATATTATAACATAAAAACATCAAAGCAAATTGTGAAAAAATGCACGTGATGGAGCAAATTTGAAGTCATTTTTGCATTTAGACTCCAAATTCTATAAAATCAGCATATATTTTTAATAAAGGTTTTATGACCCTTAATTTTGCAGACTAGTATAGTAATCGATATCAATTTTTAGTATATCGAATCAAATTCCAATAACATAGTTAACTAACTTATATAATTAGTTTAGTAATCGATATCAATTTTTAGTATATCGAATCAAATTCCAATAACATAGTTAACTAACTATAAGTTCCTTTTAGATGAAAAATTGTGCTTAATTTTATCAGTAAATTTTTAAAAAGTTATTAAAATAATTTTTTAAATTTCATTAAAAAATTAAGTGGAATATTTTGCTTAAATCTATATACTTTGCTTGCATGAATGCAAGTAGAATAATGCTGTATGCGTAAAGTATTTGTAATTCATTATATTATATAAAAACATCTAAAAATATTTTTATCTAATTTATTATATAACATAATTATTCAAAATAATAGTAATTTATTATTTTATTATTTTTAATTTAAGACATGGCGTAACAGTGGAATATTTTTAAAACTTCAATTGAATAGAATAATCTGAAAACTTACTTCAGACAATCACTTGATTCTAATTCATTTCTTCCTTTTAATTTGCAATCAATAAATAAATCATCTTTTTTATGGCCAATTTTCATTTTTGTGCTTTTATTTAAACTCCACATTATCTCCTATAACAAAAATTAAATACTTCTAAATCAAGCAAATTAAGCTATACATGATTTTATAAAGAAAAGTTTACCTCAACATTAATTATTCCCATTTCACAAGGATGATGTCGGCAATAAAGACTCTTTAAAAATCTTTAGAAAGAATTATTTTATAATAATATTTAGCAAGTAAATCTCATAAAGAAAAATTAACTTCACTTACTTGTTGTTGTTGCATATAGTCACAGCAGGAAACTGTAAAATACCTTTGTTTTCTACTTTAACTTCAACCGAAGTGGGGTAAGAAAAAAATAGCGAAAAATAAATGGTGGCGTGATAGGTAAAACCCATCAGGCAACAAGTAAACATAACAATCCATAAAAGGCGCAGGATCCAAGATTCTGCTCGCGCAATTTGATGTACTCCATTGATGGAAGAACGTGCAAGGACATCTCTAGTATGTTGCCATATATTTTTTCGGTTTCTTCTGGTTATTATAGGAAAATGATGTCTGCATTTACACGCTTTCTGCCAAGCTAATTTTCTGCCATTGTTTTTGTCGGATGTCCAAACATTTACACGGGTAGTCATTCTAATCTGTAATGCTATAGCATCGTGCAGGCTGAAAAAACTATTTCGGTATTGGACGAATTGATCAATAAAATATTCCATTTTCTTTTACTTTACATTAGTTGATCAAAAATGAAGTTTTCTTCGTAATATCACGCAAAGTACTAATTTAAGTATTTGTAGGATACTTGAAATATTTGTAATAGGTTTATTTCAAACAAGGTCGGCAATTTGCATTGACGGATATATTTGATTATATCCTTCAGTTATAGCCTATAATTTAGATGTTGTATTATGTACTTCAGATGATGAAGAAGAAAGCTCATACACACGTTTAAACCAATTTTAATTATGAAATAATCCTCAGAATTAAGTGATTGTTAAGTACCACTTTAATTAAATTTGACAATATAAATTTATGTATAAATAAATACTGTAATAAGAGATAATTAGTAACTATACTTGGCTTAGAACATTGCTCGAGATTCTTGATTTTTTAGAATAAAAATATGGATCGGATTTAAATATCTTTTTAATAAATCAAGATGCTTACGGCTGATCTTAGAATAAATTCGGTAACCAGAATTTTAATTGATATAGAGTATTCTGGATATATTCAAAAAAATTGCTATAATTGGTAATAAATTAAAATGATGATAAATTAAATTCATTTTTGAAAAATCAAAAGAACGACAATAGTTCTAAGTATAGTTCAGTAATTACTGACACATTGAATTGCAGTGAATGCTACAGTATATATCAATTTCCATAGATGTTGTATTAAGTATAATAAAAATCATTACTGTGAAATTTAATTCACTATAACTTTCGTTCAGAGATAAATATTATGAATCTGACATTTATAATCGAGAGAATTAGTCAATGGAACATAAAATGCTAACTTTAAAGCTTCATATCCAATTAATAAAAGAACTAGCTCAGTTTGAAAATAGAAAAATCAGCAAAAAAAAGTTTTTTCTCGTCATTCTCCATCTTTACAGATAGCTCTAGTAAGAATCATTTAACCTAATTCGATGAAATTTGATAAGCTGTACAGATGTTCCTTAGATTATTTAACTGCTCTTTGAAAATTTTTGTCGGATCAAAATAAAAGAACATAAAAACAGGGCCGCCGAGAGAAATTTTCGGGCCCGTTACAAGTCTGTGATTCGGGCCCCACTTAAAATATGCATCACTTTGATTTAATAAAAAAAGTCATAAAATATTGAACACTTATTTAAAAAAAGCGTACAATAAATTCAAAATCCCGGCCCGTGACAAGTCTGTGATTTGGGCCCCACTTAAAATATGCATCACTTTGATTTAATAAAAAAGTCATAAAATATTGAACACTTATTTAAAAAAAGCGTACAATAAATTCAAAATCTGATACATTACATATCATGTTATATATAAAATAGTTTATTTTGTCACAACCTCTTTGGGTGGTAGACAGTGTGCTCTGGCGGCGGCCTGCGAATTATCGGACACGTTATGTGAAACATCATAGCCCGACGGTCGGGCCCTATTCGATGCCGGGCCTGTGACAAAAGTCTCGGATGTCACCCTCTCTCGGCGGCCCTGCATAAAAATATTTTCTCTTTAAGCATCCCTATAGATTAGATGTGTCAATTATGCGTCTGCGTGCAGCCCGCTTACTGGCATAAAAAATTTTTTAATAATCATATAAGTGGGTGATCGGTTAACGAACAGTTCGGATAACGAACACTTCACAGAACAAACTGTGAGACCCGCAGACTCGAAATGATAGATCAGCCCGATGGCTGCGTGGTAAAGCTGTGGCTTAACATTCTGGAGGAATGACAGGTCAGCCCGATGGCTGCGTGGTAAAGCTGTCCCACAGACTGACCGAATGACAGATCAGCCGGATGGCTGCATGGTAAAGCTGTGCCTGACCGAATGACAGATCAGCCGGATGGCTGCGTGGTAAAGCTGTGGCTTACCAAATGACAGATCAGCCGGATGGCTGCGTGGTAAAGCTGTGGCTTACCATCGAATAACAGATCAGTCGGATGGCTGCATGGTAAAGCTGTGGCTTACCATTCTGAAGATCAGGGGTCTCACTCCAATTTTTCAGGAGGGATCTGGGCCTGGCCCGTTCAAACCCATCCTTCGGTTGACTCCATCATGGGTGTTGGTCAGCCTGTGATGATGGCGGCTCTATAAGTGGTCGCCTCCAGATAAAAATATTCCATGAGGATATTTCGCCTTAATTAACCTAACGAAATGACAGGCTTAGGCCTTGCACGTTGGCGGACTTATGAGTAAGGATGGAAGAACAGCAATTTTTCCCGATTAAAATGATTTCGGAGACAACGTAAAACAAATCAAATTAAAGCAGGTAAGAGAGAGATTTTACAATTTTTTGATTTTAGAATGGCTCCATTACCAGGTTGAGGTCAATAGGCTTGGGGATCTCTACCACGACAATGTTATTAATCAATTCCGAAAAATCCTGAAGGAGAGAGAAAAGCAATCGATATTGGACAGATTCTTTATGGGAAAATAAACATATAAATGAAAATGCAAGATTAAATATATATATATATTATTGTTATTACATATAAATAAACGTAGTAAGAAATTATAATTTTTATTTATTTTTTTTTTTGGGTCTCCAGAACGAATTAATCAAATTCCCATAAAAAAGTTTTTTTGGGTCTCCGGAACGAATTAATCAAATTCCCATACCTATGGTAAATCGATGATCGGTTAACGAACAATTCGGATAACGAACGTGATCAGTTAACGAACAATTCGGATAACGAACATTGTCTTGGAACGGACAATGATCGGTTAATGAACAATTCAGATAACGAACATTGTCTTGGAATGGATTATGTTCGTTAACCAATTATCCACTGTATTTTTTATAATTTAATTACTATCATAATTCGTAAACAGCATAATATAGGAAAACATCATTAATTCGGATAAATTAAATAAACTTAATTTTATCTATTTTTTACTTTACTTAAAGAATGAACTTAATTTTTCAAAATTTTATTCTTTTATAAAACTGAGTTACTGTTGTAAAGTGCAAACAATTGGGAATTCAACATAATTTGAATGTTTAGATGCCATTCTCTCAACATTGATTTGTTCTTTAATGCGGCTTTTTCAATATTGTGTTATCCTTAAGTGACCCTCCATAAGAACTGAGTTTAACATCCTGCTATAGAATATTAATCAATCATTTTCGACTAGATTTATTACGATAATTGAGGTATAGGGAGGAGGGAATCGTGCAAATTGTGACATCACACTTTAAAAATGGTTAGTTTTACATTTCTATGATAAAACATTTTTATATTTTTTTATGATTCAGTTTTTTTTTTTATAAAATATAAAATGTTTACCATAGAGAGTGTGACAAGCACTCTATATAGTATGATCGAGAAATATCTATCAATTTTTTTTGTTTTTATATCTCCTAATTGGCTGACCAAATTGAATTGGTTTGTTTTAAATGGAAGATAGTACTTTAGAAATTTTAATTAAGTTGATTCCATCGATGTATGTATATATATATATATATAGATAGATCGATGGTTGATTCACATACTGCATATAATATCTTATAGATCAGACTCTGGCTAGTTTATGTAAGGGGTGCGCAAGAATTAACAAAAACATCATTTTTGAGACAAATAAACAAAAAATAAATTCAAATTGGTCTCGGAAAAAATGAATCAGCAAAAGGGTTATAAATACATATCCATGTACCCAGAAAAATTCTGATGTAGCTGTTTTAAAGACAAAATATCGATCTCGTGTACTGATTGAAAAAGAATTGCGAGCAGCGATATCTTCAATGACACCCCGATTTCAGAGAATTTGATATAAGGAAATATATCCACCCATAGGTACCATCGCATTAAATATTACGTTGTATTAAACATGTATTTTTTTTCGTTTTTTTTTGTAAGATTTGTTTAACTGTATTAAAACAAGGAAATATATCCACCCATAGCTACCATCGCATTAAATATTACGTTGTATTAAATATGTATTTTTTTCGTTTTTTTTTGTAAGATTTGTTTAACTGTATTAAAAATTATTACATCATAATAAATATATATACTTTTATGTATAAGAACTTTATTTATATAAAATATAATATATTGTTTTGTAGTATTAAATAGTGAGTAGAAAGTATTTATAGAATTAGATTGTCATGAAAATGAGGAGCGTACCAATTTTTTATTAAAAAAGAGAGCGCAGACACAGAAAGTTTGGAAATCACTATTATAGATCAGTGCTGTCCAATTATAATGAACCCGAGCGCCATAGCCATGTTTACTAGAGATATGGAGGGCCGGAGTTACAAAAAATGGGAGGGCTTTGGTATTTGATACGCTATTGTCTCAACAAACGGAACGCAAAAATATACCGCTTTTTGGAAACAAATTTTATTTCCAGATTAACAAACCTTATTGCAAAATTATATTTACCTGATTGCATCCAATAAACATGTTAGTAGTAGTAGTAGAGAAGGGAGGAGCCTACCCAGCCCAAGCACCGCGACCAACAATGATTTATTGTGCACTCCCAATCAAATCATCCCAGAAGAAGATCCGTTTTTAAAACAAACGACAGTATTTTCCTCAATTGGACAGTAGCAAGATCCTCTGGAACCCCAAGCCAGCCAGGAAGGGGGACCAGCCCAAGCACCGCGACCAACAATGATTTATTGTGCACTTCCAATCAAATCATCCCAGAAGAAGACCCGTTTTTAAAACAAACGACAGTATTTTCCTCAATTGGACAGTAGCAAGATCCTCTGGAACAAGAAAATACATCCCCAAGAGATCGCCTGAGCCACGAAAGGGCCACACATTCACACAAAATGTGAAGAGGAGTTTCCATCTCATCTCATCTACACATGGGACTATTAGCAAGCCCAATCAAGTGAAGATGTCTCCTAAGACTACACATGGGGCTATCAGCAAGCCCAATCAAGTGAAGATGTCTTCCAAATACACATTGGACTATCAACAAGCCCAATCAAGTGAAGATGTCTCCTAAACACAAAATGTGAAGAGGAGTTTCCTTCTCATACTGACATCTTCTACGTAGGGCTTTCAGCAAGCCCAATCAAGTGAAGATGTCTTCTAAGATGACAGGGCTATCAACAAGCCCAATCAAGTGAAGATGTCTTAATAAACATGTTAACAAAAAGTTAAAATATATAAAAATAGTATGTATGTACCTATTTAATGTGATAAATGAGGGCGGGTAGTTATTTAACACATTATGGCAGTATTTCAAGATGGTGGCAATTATACCAAAAACCTCTCACTTTATAATTGGAACTTTTTATTCAAATGTGTGAAATAAAAAACACAAGTCCAATTCCATTAAGTCCAATTGTGAAATATATTACAAAATATATTATATGAACTTATTTCAGTACTTTTGTTAGTTTTAAAAGTAATTTAAGTTTTTGGTGTCAAATATCAGCAGTATCTAGATCAGTGCTGTCCAATTATAATTAACCTGAGGGCCATAGCTGTGTTTACTAGAGATATAGAGGGCTGCAGTTACAAAAAAGGGAGAGGGGCTGTGGTATTTGATACGCTATGGGGGTGCTATTTGGGGCTGTGGTATTTGTCTCAACAAACAGAACGCATAAATATAATGCTTTTTGGAAACCAATTTTATTTCCAGATTGCAGTTACAAAAAAGGGAGAGGGGCTGTGGTATTTGATATGCTATGGGGGTGCTATTTGGGGCTGTGGTATTTGTCTCAACAAATAGAACGCATAAATATAATGCTTTTTGGAAACCAATTTTATTTCCAGATTAACAAACCTTATTGCAAAATTATATTTACCTGATTGCATCCAATAAACATGTTAGTAGTAGTAGTAGTAGAGAAGGGAGGAGCCTACCCAGCCCAAGCACCGCGACCAACAATGATTTATTGTGCACTCCCAATCAAATCATCCCAGAAGAAGATCCGTTTTTAAAACAAACGACAGTATTTTCCTCAATTGGACAGTAGCAAGATCCTCTGGAACAAGAAAATACATCCCCAAGAGATCACGCCTGGGCCACGAAAGGGCCACACATTCACACAAAATGTGAAGAGGAGTTTCCTCCTCATACTGACATCTTCTACACATAGGGCTATCAACAAGCCCAATCAAGTTAAGATGTCTTAATAAACATGTTAACAAAAAGTTAAAAAATATAAAAATAGTATGTATGTACCTGTTTAATGTGATAAATGAGGGCGGGTAGCAGCATTTACAAGGGCTGGATATTTACATCCATTCCTGTTGTAGCTATCTGCAGAATATGTAAAAGAGAAGAATCTCCAAGGCAGGTTCTGAATAAATTCTTAACTACAGTATCTTCATGTTAGAAAATGCACTTTCACACAATAAGTACTACCAAACATTGATATTACTTTCCGGAGAAAATCACAAAAGTTAGGAAAACGTTCGTTAAACTAACCAGTTTACCCATCTGATTTGTTATGAAAAAGTCATTTTCCCACTGAAAATATAAATAAAAGTATTTATGTACCTATTCAATGTGATAAATGATGGTGGGCAGCAACATTTACAAAGGCTGGATAATTACATCCATTCCTGTTGTAGCTATTCTCAGAATATGTAAAAGAGAAAAATCTCCAAGGCAGATTCTGATTTGATTCTTAACTATCTTCATGTTAGAAATGTACTGTCACACAAATAAGTACTACCAAACGTTGATATTACTTTCTGATCAAAATCACAAGTTAGGAAAACGTTCATTAAACAAAGCAGTTTATCCGTGTGATTTGTTATGAAAAAGTCATTTTCCCACTGCTACTAATATACTCGATTTTCATTTTCTATTTTACATTTTTCTCACTCATTTCCAAAGTCTCAAAAATGAGATGTCATTGATAGCTTGTTGATCATTAAATAATTACTAATAATTAAGAATTAATTAGGAGAATTAATATAATTCAATTTTAACATTCTTTTTATTAATTTCTTATAAAGTAATAAATAAAAGTGAAAAAAACATTAAAAAGTAATATTAAATCACAAATCATGAAAGCCACGTTAATAAAATTAAATAGCTTATTGATCATTAAATAGCTTGTTGATCATTAAATAATTACTAATAATTAAGAAAAATTAATTAGGAGTTATAATAATTCAATTTTAACATTCTTTTTATTAATTTCTTATAAAGTAATAGATAAAAGTGAAAAAAACATTAAAAAGTAATAATAAATCACAAATTGTGAAAGCCTCGCGGGCCACACAAAATGACCCTTGGGCCACCTTTTGGACAGCCCTGATCTAGATACTCCTGTTACTTGGCCCCAAAAAATTAAACTAATTTGAATTGTGAACAGTTCAAATTACAAACAAAATTATGAATTACCATAACTTTGTAACTCATGGCGGGCCATATTTTGGACAGCCCTGTTATAGATAAATAAATATAAAAAATATACATTTATTTTAAAATTACTTTTATATTTAAAATTTGCTTTAATTAAATTATTAAAATTTTGTCTTCGTCTGACTCATTTACAATATGAATATTCACGTTAGCATCACAGTAAAACGAATAGCATGTAACAAAACCTTTAATGGGCCGATTTGGATGCAGTTTCTTTTATGAGTGTACTAAACACTAAAATGAATTTTTAGAAATGAATTTTTTATTTATATTGTTAGCTATATTTCATGTAGAAATTTGTACACATTTGCATGATTTCTTCATACAGTCAATCGGGCGAACTTTGGACCAGCAGGGGTAACTTTGGACCACCCTATAAATATGTATTAAATATGAGCACAATACCACAGTCTTAAGTACATAGGCATAAGAGCATGACTTATGGATAGATTGGAAAGAGGCAACTGTTGTGAGAAGTGTTGAAAGTCATGTGAAGGGAAAAGCAGTGAAAACTATAGAGATAGCTGAAAGGAATTTAATGTATCATATAATGTAATTAATGAGAATGTGCCAGTAGAACTCTTCCTAGAATAGAGTTGGTGTATTGTGCATCACATGTAATCTGAAACAACATCTTCAGGTACATATAATTACTATTTATTAGCACTTTCACTTATAGTTTCAGTCTTGTAAATGATTGACTACAGCACAGATTAAAGTGAAAAATTGATTTATTAAATAATTAAAGCACTTTCAACTTAACTAAGTCATCTTCAGTAACTTTAAATGAAGCTGTTATGATATGTAACAGCTTCATTTGTTCGTAACAGCTTCATTCATATGTAACAGCTTCAACGTCTGTTTAATTAATTTAAACAGACATTCTATATGTAACAGTTTCATTTAAAGTTACTGAAGATGACTTAGTTAAGTTGAAAGTGCTTTAATTATTTAATAAATCAAGTTTTCACTTTAATCTGTGCTGTAGTCAATCATTTACAAGACCTTCAGGTACATCAGTGATATATTTGCTCATTCACTTTCTTTCCTTGTGGAGATAGATATATTGAAAGATTAGGTTCGATTATGTTGGTTATTACTAACACATTCTATTCTATTATTTCTTTCTCTGAGTGAATGTCATATGTTATACATATTTAATTGTAAGTTGCTAACATAGTTGTTAAGTACTTAATCACTAACATTATTTAGATTAGGTTAGATCTATTTATTGGATAAATATTCAGAATATTGTTACAATTTGGCCTAAATTAATTCCCTTAGTACTTTATTTGAGTGGAAAAATTCAAAATTTTACCACCACACTTGCTACAAAAAAAGAAGTAACCACCTACCATACATTAGAATCTAATTAATGCTTTTTACTAGTATTATGTAATACTACATGTATTGTGTTATAAACATTGATAAAATTAAAAACTTTATAGCCATATGGTGTCATTGAATGGAACAACTGTAAAAAATTTAAATACTTAAAATAGAACAGTTTGATATTTTAAATTATGGAATGTAAACTGTAGTGTGTAATTTTTATGTGTATGTTGATGATGGCTGGATTATATGCACAAAATAAAAATGTTTCTGCTAAAACAGGCCAGTTATTTAGTAAATAGTTTAGTATCATCCTTATTTATATACAGACAATAAGTGTATACAAGCCAGCTTACCAGTACAGTAAAACCTCGATTTTATGGACTATAGTGGGCAAGACTAGTCCGTAAAATTGAAGTAACATTTTTTTTATAAACATTAATTAGCATTTTCAACATACCTACTACATTTTTTATAAACATTAATTAGCATTTTCAACATACCTGTACTAATTAATGTGACTTATGCCTGCTGTACTAATTAATGTGACTTATGCCTAAAAACTGTATTATTTTACATGAGTATTTAAAAATTAAATTAAATTATTGTACATGTACTTTAGGTACAGTCAATCAAAAAAGTATTGGGACACAACAAACTCTCAATCATTTATTGAAAAATAAATAAAAAATACACTGAAATTAATACTGTTTTCACTACAGTCACTATATAGAACAAAAACAAAGTTTTTGATCTAAAAATCAAGAAAAATAATATGAAATAAATAAGAAATGACACACATCTTGTGTTCAAAGTGAAAACATGCTCAAAAAAGTATTGGGATATAGAGGTAAAAGTCCAAGAAATAGCTATAATTTGGCAGAATTGTCATTTAACGTGCACTATGTAAGAGATCTGAATTGGAGAAGTTTATTTTAAGGTGATTCAACCAATTTTTCAGCATGGGTCGGAGATATAAGAAAACATATTATCCGTCACTGGAATAATGGGAATTCTATAAGAAAAATAAGTGAAATGGTAAATGGTAAAACGAACGATCGTTCTAGAACTGTTGTATTTGTCAAAGTTACCTGAGGATGGCTGTAATATTTTTTTAATAGTAACAAAAATGTACCCTACATAATATATTAAAATATTTCTGTATGCAGCTAGCTAAGGCAATTTTTTTCTCATAATCATATTTGTTAGATTCTAAATGTGGTTCACAGTTGTTCTGGACTTCAAATTTGCAGAAATAAATAAATTACAGTTGATTTTTAACACGTGGTCCAAAGTT
>AYEL01090678.1:0-13707 GCA_000484575.1 Olivierus martensii
TAATTTTAAAATTATTTTCTAGATTACATACACCCAACGATAATGGTAATTGTGTTACTAATTTGAATGGCATTGATAATGAATATAATAACTAATATTGAAATTGAGATAAATTCATCCACAGAAAATGTGGCAACTCAAACTGAAAGGTATTTCTATAATGTGTTTAGATAAGGGAATTTGTTTTTTCTGAATTTTAACTTTCAAATCAAAATTTTTTTATCAAACAATAGAGGAAAAGATGAAGAAAATAAACACCTACTTGAAGAAGAAAATAAAAAACTAAGCCATTAATCAACAGCTAAAATTACAGTTTGTATCAGAAGGTGGTCTTTATAAACCAAATGAAGACTTTTTAAATAAATGTAGCTTACTGAATCATACTTTTGAAAGTATTAATGGAAATTTACTGAAAATTTCAAATAAATATATAGAGGAGCGTATGAATTGTGCCAAACATGTAAGTTTAAGTGATGGAGCCAAAAGACTATTTTTTAGATGTAAGATGTATTTTCGAATGAAAAAATTAAACAAAGAGAAGAAAGAACTTTCAACAATCCAGAAGCACAAATTTAATTCTCCAATACTTAGCATATAATTTTTACTGTAATATTGTTAAGAGAAAAAGCCAGTGGTTTTTAGTGTTAAAAATTAAGAATATTTGTTAATACTGTTAATGTGGGATAATAATATTTGTTAATATTGTTAATGTAGGACAATACTATACCAAAGTATAGGCATTCTTTTTTGTTATTACTGTAATATTATCTGTATTCAATATAATCATAAAAATTGAAAATAAAAATGCGGATTTAAAATTGATTTATGATTTTTTAGGAAAAAATATATTATAATAATAAATATAAATTAAAAATATATTTGCTCTCTGCTAAACATATTTAATTATTCATTTTTTTAAAATTCTACTTCTCGACAATAACTACTCGATATAAACCATTCATCGTTAGTATAATAATTTTTATTTAGTTGTTCATCAAATACTGTACATCATTTTTTCAGTTTATAATACTGTATATTTACTTTATAATACTGTACATCATTTTAAGTTAATTTTAAAATTTCAATAACTGTTTATTTCAAATTTAATAAAATTATTGCTTCGGCTCTGAACTAAAGTATTGATGCGAATGAATTTTAAGTTTGTCACTGAGTGACGTCATGCGCACAAGCTTTGAAAATGAGTCCACGAAGTGAGCATATCTTATAAAGTCTTAGTATCATGGTTCACGACTACAAGTCGGGCCCGATTCTCGAGTCGGACGCAGTGTGAATCCACCCTTAGACATTTGTTAAATATGGAGTTAAGATTTCATTATTTTCAAAGTTTTCAATATTATTTAATTGAAAATTAAATCAGTTATAGATAATAATATAAATTTAACGATAAATATAACTCTGAACATTTATATAAAATATAAATATTCCAAAACTGGATTTAGATGATTTTGTTAAGTGTTTCATTCATAAAACTATCAATAATTATTAGAAAGAAACAAATATTGTATTAACATTCTCAAGTTTGAAGAATCTCAGAGAAAACAGTATATATTAGAGAAAGCGCAAAATTTTAGAAAATTTGGATTTTAATAGAAAAAATGAAATGGAAGAAAAATTTTGATAGAATGAAACGATATTATAAGTGATTAGTAAATTATCTTTTGTTGGATCCAAGGATTCAAAAAGTGGAATTGTTTTTAAAAAAGTGTTCAACGAAAAAGTGCTTGTGCAAATCCTCTTCCATATTGTGCAATTCTAAATATCATAATAGTCAATCTTGTTGCAACAGGTAATTTCAGAATTTACAACCATATTGGAATATAAGAATTTTTAATTAAAGAAGTTTAATTTTTTATAGTAAATAAAAAATTATTTTTAAGCATTGATGATAAATTATATTTTGTTTTTTAATTTAAAAACTACTTGGTAGAGTATTTTATTGAAATTAAAATGCTTGGCTAATTTCATAGATAGTTATGGGCTTTTATAAAGTACGCATACAGTGATTTCAAAACAATAAAGAAAAAGTAAAATGAAAATTGCTAACTAAAATAATACATTTAATTAATTATAATAATACTTATGATTACTTTTACCAACTCTCTTAGGCAAATCCCCACAATTATCGACACCTTTTGATGAAAGTCCAAATTTTAAATATTTTACTAGATAATTCGCACTTTTACCGTCCCATAATGGTAAATGTTAGGATTTATCTACTGGTTTTCGGACTTTTACAGTAATATATACAATATATAATATATTAGTTTTTGTATATGCCGGTAATAGACTGATTGCTGATAAATGAACTATTGAAAAATAAATTTCAATAAAATATGAATGGAAATAAATTTAACCAGTTAAGATAGGTGAATCGATCATATGATCAATTTAAAAATATTAAATTAATCACGAGTTTAATTAAAAGGTTAAAATGCAATAACAAAATAAATACAATACAGTACTGTATATCATTATGAATACAGAACCTTTTTCACCACTAGAGGGAATTTTGCACATACAGTAGTTTTACTTTAAGTTATTGTCAAGTTTGAAATGTTTTAGGCTTATAAATGCAAGTTTATGTAAAGTTGTAATGCAGATTTTATGAAGTTTTAATAATTGGTAAGGTTTAAGTTAATTGACAAGATTTCATCTTGAATTTTCGTATTGATCAGTTTCATATAAATCTTGTAACTGTGCATTTTGATTTTAAAATATTAATTTTTATCGCTAATGTTCGATTATTATTTAAAGCAGCATTACAAATACTCTATTTTTATTTTGTTAAATTAATATTAAAAAAAGTAATTTCTTTTTTCAACCTGATAATTCCTTAACGAATTGAATTGAGAATTAAAAACAACTCTTAACTTCAACTAATTATCATCATGCACAATGATATAAAGCGAATGCGTATCATTATCTGAAAATGTAACATTTTTTTTTAAAGTATAAAAAGTTCTCTCCAAATTTGAGTGATTTATTTCCAAACAGACATGACACTAATAAGAAATTGCCTATGTAATAGTTATTGGTAAACTTTGCTATGCATATTTCACCATAGAAGAAACTGGTTAATTTCCAGATAATTATTTTGATGAAGGGTACTTTTATTACCATCTTATTTACAAAACACCAATAATTGGCCTGTCAAAATTGAATTAACTTATCTTTAGAGGGAAACTATAAGTTACCCTCTAAAAATCTATCACAACTATATCTTTAGAGAGCAAGTAGCATTCAAATATAACTCATGAACATGCACAGATCAAATATTGCTACATATCTTTATCTCTGCATACAAGATGTGGCTATTAAATAACCAGATAAGCACTATAAATAGAATTTATTAAAATATTGTACTTTTATCCCTTCAATATACTCCTTTTCCTTGTCTACACATTGTTGCATTCATTTCTTTCACTATTTGAAACAACGATGTAAGTCCATTTCTGTAAGGCTTATAAATAACTGCACTCTTTTTGCTTTGACTTCACCACAGACTCAAAACAGGTCTTCTTTAGTAAATTTTGATCTTTGGGAATTAAAAAAGTCAGAGTGCCAAATCTGTATAGAACAGATGATTTAGTACTGGTATGTATTTTTTTGCCAAAAACTGTTTCACAAAAAATGCCTTGTGCAATGGAGCATTATCCTGGTAAAGAATTCATTTAGCACAATACTCTATGGAACCATCCATGGATCCATGATTGTCTATAAATTCTGACAATGGATCCTTAGAGACCATCATCTCCATGGATCATGGGACCCTTAGGAACTCATGATGGGCCAAAAATACTCTTGACCATTGCAGAAAGGTTCAAGCTTAATAATTTTCCCTCTTCTATCATATTTTGGCTTTTGTAAGTTATTTGCATGAGCAATCTGGTTATTTAATAATCACACCATATTAGTCTCCTCCATAATCAATCTAAATCTAGCATCCTCTCAAATCCATACAGATATTTTCTCACTTATTCTCCATTTTGTGTACAGTGGATTCCGCTTAATTGGGACAGCCGTGTAATTGGGACAAATCCCTAAGAACGGAATCCAAAATAATAAACTAATACATAATTTAAATGCTTAATTGGGACAGTAGCAGAAAAGCTCAAAGAACAGAAACCAAACTAATACATAATTTAAATGCTTAATTGGGACAGTAGCAGAAAAGGAATTTCAATTTTTGATATATGCTTAATTGAGACAGTAGCAGAAAAGGAATTTTCAATTTTTGATATATTAGTGATTTTTCGAAAGTATAGCAACACTATATACACTAATACTTGTTGTGTGCTTTCTTAGGAAGTATGGCAACACTATGTACACTAATACTTGTTGTGTGCTTTCTTTAAAGTATGGCTACACATATGTACACTAATCTTTGCCAAGATGTCATGAAAGGATTTTACACTCAACTAAAATTGCTTGGCTGAATAAAATTAAAAGCTACCATTTAATACAAGCCAGTCGTAGACTCGCTGAAATAAACCAAAATAGATCGGAAGAGCGGTTCAGCAGGAATGCTTCGCTGAAACAAACCAAAATCTACCATAGACGCTCTCCTACAAAAAGAAAATAAACCAAAATCTACCATAGTGCGTCTTCTACAAAAAGAAAATCAACTGCGTAAGGAGTGGGCATTACCAAATCTACCATAGATGCATCTCCTACAAAAAGAAAATCAACTGCGTAAGGAGTGGGCATTACACTCGTCTCCTACAAAAAGAAAATCAACTGCGTAAGGAGTGGGCATTACAGAATAATTCTAGGAACATTCAAAAGAAAGCGTTATGGAAAGGATCCAGAAGTCGAAGAAGTTCTACAAAAAGAAAATCAACTGCTTAAGGAGTGGGCATTACAGAAAGAAAAGGAACATCGAAAAGAAAGCGTGATGGAAAGGATTCAGAAGTCGAAAGGAACATTCAAAAGAAAGAGTGATGGAAAGGATCCAGAAGTCAAAGAAGCATTAGATCAATGTGGATTTCAATAGTTAGCCGGCAAGGCGTGAATATCAGCAGGCCAGTATTGAAGACAAAGTCAGAGGAGATCGGTAAAAAATTCATAATTAGGTACCTATTTTAATAAATCTTTAAAATAGGTACCTAATTATTATTTTTTTATCTATACGAATATCTATCTACGAATTACATATTTTATTTTAGAATTTATTATTACTTCGTTTAATTGGGACAAAATGGCTTGGCCCGACATCTCCCAATTAAGTGGAATCCACTGTATTTAGAATAGACAGAATATTGTAAGGGCAATTATAAAATTGGATTATCACAAGTCAAATGATCATAAATAGACCACCTGTAGATGATATAGGAAATGTTTCTTTGGGAAGATTATGATTCTGTTCTGTAAACTGTTCAGAAATTGGTTTTGTAATTTCCAATTTTTGGAGGCAGAGAATGTGAAATGTAAGTTTACCCTTAAACTAAACATAATACCCAAATAATAAAAAAGAAGAAATAATCCTGACTTTTTCTAATTTATGTTTTACTCTTCACAAGCCAACAAAGAATTTGGAAAATTTTATCAGTATAGAGATGTAAATTGATAAAAATCTCTTAAATATCACCCTGATTATCATCATTTTTCTTTTCTATGAATTTTAAATATAAAATTATCCTCCAACTTTTGCTTTCACTTTATTAATTGTAACATAGGATAATGTAGATAACCCCAAAAATAAACAAACAAAAAATTTTATATATATATATATGTATATATGTAAAAGTATTTGAAATAAGAATATAACAAAAAAATTAGAATATTTATTCAACAAATAATCATTTTAGCTTCAATGTTCCAAAATACTATTTTGGTACAATTAGTTATGAAAATTTGCAGAATCATGATAATTAAATGTCATTTTGATAATTACTTTAAATGATTTCCTATATTTTAGTATCAATTTAGCTATATTTGATGATAGCAGTGCTGTATAAATAATTATTGCATATCCCAATTATACTTAAAACTTGACGTTCCAATATAATATATATAATATAAATCCTGTATAAATGCATATTTAGTTCTTCCAAAGATCTGAATTCTATTGGAAAATTTTGATATTTCTTAGCTTGAAGATCATATAGACAAATTATAGATATACTAATTTTTATCTGGAAATAGTCAGTTTTCAAATTATTTAAACAGCTATTAATGATTTTGAATAATCAATAGTACAGGATGAAGTTATCAGATGATAAATCAAAAATTGGTGCAATATAAAGAATAAACAAAAATAATAATAGTATAAAGAATAATTCATTGACAAGTGAGAGCAGATCCTTGAGAAATTTATTGTAGGAAAGAATAATTCAGAATGGTGATTATTATTTTATTTTTTCTTTTCAAATAATTAATTAACCAATGAATAAAAATATGGACAATATAAGATAATGTTAATACAGTGGGTGATCAGTTAACGAACATAATCCATTCAAAGACGATGTTTGTTATCCGAATTGTTCATTAATCGATCACCGATTTACCATAGGTTTTTATGGGAATTTTATTAATTCGTTCTGGAGACCCCCAAAAATAAATAAATAAAAAATTATATAATTTCTTACTCCATTTATTTAAATGTAATAACAATAATATATATGTTACAGGACAAACCCGAATTTAGGAAATACTAGAATTTCCTAGTCAAAACTAGAACGTCCTAACGTTGGTCGGATGTTCTAGAATTTCCTAGGCCGAATGCGAAATGCCGAATATTTCTTAGGAATTTCTAGTTTTTCCTAGTCAAAACCCGAAGTGGCAAACAGTTAAAACAAAAGTCTTCGTATCTCATGTATTCCCGCTCAGAGTTCGATATTTGTCAGCAGAAATGTTTTTAAGAGAATATCTGCACAGATAAACAAATCGCATTGAGGAAGACTGCAATCTGCACCAGTGAAACACGTACTTATGGCTACTGTATTTAATAAAAGGATTAATATAATATTTCTCAAATTGTGTTGTTGCAATCATAAGTGAATCACAAATAATTTAGAGGAGTCTTGAAATAAATTTGATTATATTTATTTTTATTAATTTTACTTATGAGGATAATGCAAATTTATCATTTTAAGAGATTGTTTTATTGACTAAAATCTTTGCATATACAGTAATTATGTAAACAGAAAATTTGAGAAAACTTTTCAAATCTATAACAGCTCTAGATCCTCTTATGAACAGGCTAATAAGGAAAGTGAAAGTCTAATAAAGCTGGATTATTTGGTACTTCCAAATTATGTATTAATTAAAAAGTTGGCAAAACTTTAATACAGTAGTGTATAAATAATAATAATTCATTCATTTGAAACATAGATATAATTTATATTGTAATGAATATAAATAAATGATAAAGAAAACAAGACTGTTAATTTTCAAATGTTCTCATTGCAGATGAATACATTCAGAACCAATGGATTATGCCCATTATTTCTGAAATCCATAGTTATGAGATATAAATGACAAAACCAAAAAGCACTGCTTAACTTACTACAATTATAGTCCGGAAGAAGAGCACTTTTAGCAGTGGCGTTAACTAACAAATTTTTATTAAAACTGAAAAAACGTTTTCAATGCTCAAGGCACCATCTTCAGTTACATCAAAAATATATATATACATAACACTTAAGAATACAAGCAGTTCTAAAATGGAACATAAAATAGAACGGAGTTCAAAAAAATTTTTTAACATTCAAGTATTATAGAATATTATAAACAAAAAAACAAAAAACAGTTTGTGAACATTAAAACCCGGTTAAATTATTCTTATATGGGGAGAAGGGAATAATAATAATAAAGATTAAACTTCTTTTGTAACGACATATTTCCAAGCATCGCTGAGCCCGTCTGCCTACCTAATGTATCAGCCTGCCCCGTATAAGAATAATTTAACTGGGTTTTAATGTTCACAAACTGTTTTTTGTTTTTTTGTTTCTAATATTCTATAATACTTGAATGTTAAAAAACTTTTTTGAACTCTGTTCTATTTTATGTTCCATTTTAGAACTGCTTGTATTCTTAAGTGATAACGTATATTTTTCAGGTAACTGAAGATGGTGTCTTGAGCATTGAAAACGTTTTTACAGTTTTAATAAAAATTTGTTAGATAACGCCACTGCTAAAAGTGCTCTTCTTCCGGACTATAATTGTTATGAGATATATTCATTAGAGGATTTTTAGTAATACTGTGTATATATACATATATATGCTTCAGAGCAGGCTATAATCTGTCTGAAGCACTAGATTTAATATCTTGAAAGTAATAGAGTACAAAGGATGTATACAAATTAACAAGATCTGTTTTTTATAGTTGATAAATATATATGATATATAAATTTTTCTGAATAATTGAAAATGATTGTTGATTTTTTTGTATTTAGTTATGAATGTTCTCAATGAACATATTAAATTGTCTGTATAATTTAAAAAAAAAAAGAAAACATGGAATTTCCTCATATAATTCTTAAGAAATCCTGTTTCCTTAGGAAATATCTCTAAAAAAGTCAATAAAATAACTATCCAGGCAAAATCAGATAAATCTTTAATTTATAATAACTTTTTTGCCTACTTTTATATAATTGTACCATCTTCAGTTTTTACATAAATTTACTATTGTAAAATATATATTAACAAAAAAAGCATGAAAAATATCATATATCATTATTTTTTATTTGAAAATTAATCCTTGTTTTCTCTGTTCATAGATGGTTTATTTTCATTTGATTTTAAAATTAAAAATTGTTTTGCAGAATTAACACTGTAGTTATTTTCTTTTCATAAATCATTATCTTTTATTAAATCAAGAACATTTGGCAAATAAATTTTTCTCCTTTTACCTAATATATTTAAAAATTATTGCTGGGTAATTGATATGAATTTAATAACTTTGAAATCTATTTTCTTAATGTTTTAGTAAAATAAGGAAAGTGATAGCTTATAAAGTTTACTAAATTAATTTCTGAGTTCTTCATATTCAGTAATTCATAATAAAGTATTTCCTTTCCCTTGTATGTTCAACTTCTCTGCTTTCTTTAGGCATTTGTAAATAAAATCAAATAACTTATTAACTTTTAATCTTTGTTTTGTCATATTTTTATAAATTTAAAATTTTATAGCTGAAAATAAAATCCTAAATGATGATAATTGACAAACTGATAATGTATCAATTCAATGAAAATTTTTAAGCTAAAGGACAAATAAAATGGCTCTCAATTTTAATAAAAAATTTTAAAAGTTATGATTTAGTGATTTCTTTCTTTCAGTGTTTGGACATTTTGATTGTCTATTAACTATTATTTAAAAATTGAGGCATTCCAAAATTCAAATGGTAAATTCATTGAAGTGCAGTAACTTAGACAATAATATGATGTTATTTCATCACAAAATATTATGATATAGTAAAAAAAATTGAAATTCAATAATTTTTAATTGAATATTGAATTTCGTTCTCAATTACTGTGTTTATATTACTAAAAATATTATAAACTGAAGCACTTTATGCAGTTGGTTTCATAAAAATCCTTTATTTGGAGTACATTCAGTTATTTTAATATCCATCTTCAATGAAAAAATACAATATTAGAATCCAACATGTTTGAATCACAGACATGCACTACAGTTCTAAACATTTAAAATTTTTAAATTTTTAACTTGAATTTAAAAAAATAATGTATATTTCAATTAAAAAATAACAACCATAAGTCAATCTTATTAATTTTTAAATTAAAACAAAGGATTAAAATAAAATAGAATAAAATAACGCACATGTCTGATATAATAATATTGGGCCGTTGTTATTAAATTAGAAACAAAAACGATAAAATTAGTAATTAAAATTAGAAACTAAAATTAATTTGGAATATTGAATTAATTATAAGCTTCAATTGCTTAAAACTTTATTTTAATGTTGTGAATTTATAATTATGTAATAATGTAAATTACTGTTCATATTTTATTTTGGAAACTAATTTTTATGGAAGCACAGTTATTCTTGAAAAAATTCAATATCTATAATAGGAATAGCATGAAAGAAAATATTTCAATGAAAGCGATTGATGATTCAATTGCTGAAGATCTTTGATATTGTATAAATATAATTTCTTATTAATGTTTTCATAAAATTTGCTTAGTTTAAATAATATCTTTTATATGCTCTTCTATTATATATTTTATTTGTTTTCAATATATAATTTTGTTTTATAAAAAAAAATTTTCTCTTTTACACAACATTCATATATTTCAAAAATATATGATAAATTTTATATTTGTCATTCATTTCTTTCATACTATATTAGTATAATATTATCATATACAAAATATAAACATTTTATTTTAAAATTTTAGAATAATTATTTTAATTGTATATGAATTATGTACAAATATCATTTTAATATAAGTGATTTATTTATAGTCAGTTGCTTAATGATTAAGATTAGATGATTAAATTAATTCTATCAGAAATCTTAAAAAACAAAATTTAAAAGCATTTACAAATATATATATTTTTAATAACTATTCTGTTTAAGTAATTACATTGTTTTATTATGTAATATCTTTAGATAGTAATCAAAAAAGTTTTTAACTCAAACTACTGTGGAGTTCTGAAAGCCTTCATCTTTTTTCTGTTTTGATATAAATCACATAACATATTAGTTCTGTAGTGTCTATATATATTAAAATATATATATAGAAACAAAGAATAATATAAAATTTCTAAAAGATATAATAAATTGTATCTTTTAGAAATTGTATATTATTTTTGTTTCATTGTATGGCTAAATGCATTGTAAGAATGTATATATAGCTAAATATATTGTTAAAATGTATCTATAGCTTCATGAGATAAAAACAAATATGTAAGAGAATAGGATCATCATATTCATCCCACTGAGAAGTGATAAATGGTATCCTTCACCTAAATTATCAATATCTATGCACTATTTGGGAGAGAGATATTTTTGTTTGAAATTATCAAAAGTGGTCAAGGAATTTCCAAGAAAGACAAAAGGATGGCCACCTCCAATCTGAGACCAAGTGTTGATCATCTGTGACCCTGTTAAATTCCATTGTCAAGTATAAATATGAGGATACTGACAAGCAGGGGAAGCAGAAATGGACACTGACGAGAGAGAAACCTCATGCCAACAAGCAAAAGCAGAAGGCGGCATTTAGAGCTCTTTTTCGTAGATTACATACCCATTGCATGAAGCAAAAAGATAATGAATAACGCTACATAATTACACAAGGTTAGAAGTATGGATATAAATATAAAACTATGAAAGCCATATAAATATTAACTCAGTTTTCATAATAGGCTAATAAGAATGGGGAGATAAAAACAGATACTCCCAGAATTGAGTTAAAGAAAGATAATATGCTGCTTTTTCTCCAAATAATCTGACACTTTTTTCTTTCTAAATTATTTCAAAAATTTGGTTTACATCTATATGATAAGCTGCTTATCATATGTACTTCTTTTCTCAACTTATTTTTCTTCAATATATTTTCATTTGCAAACATCATATCATCATTCTTTTCATTATTTTCAATTACATTTATTCCACTTCTTTGCAATTTGCTTCAGAATTTAAAAGTTAGCAAAATACTCTTCTCGTTGTTATAAAATGTCTTTTTGTTCTGTCTTTAATACTTTATCTTTTTATAAAACCATTTTCAATTTTTTTTTCACTTATTTCTGATCAAATAATATAAAATTTTATTTCGTTTTGCATCTTTTTTTCAGTAATTGTATGAATTCTTTCTAATACTTTCTCTTTTCCTCCTCAACCACCTATTGAAGCATCACAATATGGTTTATCTTTATCCATTTATGAACTACATCTTTCTTCTTTTGTGCTATTATTTTTGATCTTTTTATTAAATGTTTATATTTGATATCAGTCAACTCTTTGTGCTTGCCACATTCCACAAGAAATAGTCAATTGTGATTTTTGTCTTTCTTTTGCTTCATTCATATCTTATAATCATAATATTAATATTTTCTTTAGCAAAGATTTATTAACAATTTGCCTTCATTATTCTGTTTTCCATATCCATGATGTCTCACAATATCAGTTGCTTCATCTCTCTTATGCACCATCTGAATATTTAAATAATTCAATATTATCACTGTCTTTCCTTTCAATTTGCCAATTACAAATAAAAACCTTGAAATTTTCATTCAATATGATTGTCATGTTGAATATACATATAAAGGGAAATAATCTCTTTTAATTTAACATGTTGATGGATTTTGGCACATGCTTACTATATGTAAGATAGCTAGTTTTTTTAGAATATTCTGGTTATTAAATTGTGGATAATAGATCCTGTATTGTATTAGAATCATTTTCAAATTCATTAGATGCAAAAGAATAAATATTTATTTATAACTGAAAGGAAATATTTTTATTGATTACAAATTTCATTTTCCTATAATTACTGAAAATTAAATTATTTAAATTTTTTTTTTCCATATTAATTAATTTTAATTTTTTTAAATTTAATAGCAGGGAGTAGAGAGGATGTCTTCCGTTCTCTTGGTGATAGAGGAAATATGATTGTTCATAGTTTAACAGATATTAATACTGAAGGTCATTCTGTAAGTAATAATATAAATATTTTTTAAAATCAAATATTTACTTCTATTTATATGTGCCAATTTAACATTGTGATCAAAATTGAACTCCACATTATAATCAAAACTTGATTATTAGTAACAGTAACAATTAGTAATGTTGTTAATAATGATCTAATTTTGATCATTTTCAGCAGATTTTATTCTCTGGTGAATTTCTGAAATATATATGAATTTAATTCTAATTGAATAATATTTATACATGATATTGCTTCAAAATTTGAAAACTTTTTATTACTGACTGATTAAAAAGTGCTTTCCACATAACTGATATGGAATAAATATTATGTCAATAATATTTATTCGATATCACTTAATTCATATATTCTTTTATTCCATTTTGGAATCAAAAGAGTTAGAAAAGATATGTATCAAAAAATTTTAGTTAAAATTCTTTATTTTTTGTATTTATGAAATTTTTAATTTTCAATGCTATTATATTGTTATGTTTCTATTACTAAACTAATAATGTAATTTTCAAATTTAAAATAATTATAGAATTTATTAATTGATATTTCATTATAAGTATTTTAACCTGTTGATGCCCATGATTTTTTAAAAAATAAAACTAATTAATATGCATAAAATTAATATTTGTAATCTCACTTAATTTTCATCAAAATTTTTTGAAATTTTTATAATTTATTATGCTTTTTTATTCTCATTTTAATGATGTAAAAATTTTTTTCAAATTTTATTTCTTTCAACTTTTTGTTCATTATATGAGACTGAAGAAAACATAATTTTTTTATAATACTGTTCATTCTAGCACTGATTAAAAGTGGAAAAATTTACACATAAAATTTAGTAGCGGTTCTGTTTTGGCATTCTTATGTTCGACAATCTATAGTATAAAGTAATCTATAGTGTAAAGTAGTAATCTATAGTAATCTATAGTGTAAAGTATAGCTGATGAGGACTTAATAAAGTCGAAAGTGCTACTAAATTTTATGTATAAATTTTTCCACTTTTAATCAGTGCTAGAATGAACAGTATTATAATTAAATCAAGTGGAAAGTTCTTTTTTAAAGTTA